>JAABKK020000003.1:144818-178863 GCA_011634745.2 Catotricha subobsoleta
TTTTTTTTTTGAATTTTTAAAGCGAATTCAGCTGGTGGACTGCGAAATTCTGATTTCGCAATTTTGTGCACTACCATTTTCTCAACTATGTTTATTAGAGACTATAGACCAATCCCAACATATATTCGAAGACCAATATCACCCGCCACATATTCCCCTCAATACTTTCCCCCAATCAACCCCCAACAACCGCAAAAAAACAAGTAGAACAACGACAGTTAGATTGAAAAAATAATTAAATGTCGTTTGTTTTTGTAACTCATCGATAATGATAATGTACCGATATGTATTATACATAAGTACCTTTCTTTCGAGTTTATTTGTAAGGACGAGGACACAAAAATGTTTTTATATTCACATTTTAAGTACTTATTAAATACTTTTTAAGTGCTTCCTAACTACTACTCAGGTATTTTTAAGTATTTCTAAAGATATATCTTTCCTAGTATTTCAGTCCTCGATTAATTTTAAATTTCGAGGACTGTACTCGAATATTTCTCCTCGAGAGGTGGCACCCTGTCTAAATTACTTACAATAGGACTTTCTCATTCTGGAAAAGATATTTTGTCCCGCTCGCACTTATACATTAAATTATAAAGTTTTCGAATTTTGCTTCATTTTATCGTTTTATCGATTAAATAAAGCATTGTATTCGAGAATATATTTTTTGGTTTTCTTTTTTTTTTTTTTGTGTGTTTGTCCGGGCGCTATATCTCTGTAGTCGGTGGACTGATTTTAATAAATGACCATTCGTTAGTCGCGTAATCTTGGAAGTTTCCCGTTTTTTGGTTTTGTGATGGCTCCTTCATCCTTTAAAATTAGGTTTTATGTTTCTTTCTGGATTATCTCGAAAACGGCTCCCACGATTTTGATTAAACTTTTTTATGTTGTGAGGATAACCGAGACTCACAATATGGCATGGGTCTAGTTTCTCGTTTAACATTGCGTCTGAGGGTTTTTGGCCACTAAAGTTTCTCTATTTCCATAGTAACAAATATCAATAAATAAATAACAAAGGCATAGTTTCAAAGTCAAAGTCTACTATGATCTCTGAAAAACAGTGTAATTTTGAAAATTTGATGTGATATACTATATATGTGATGTAATGAAATTGTGAAAGGATGTGGAGGTAGAGGAATGTAGAGGGATGCAAAGTGATGATGAAAGATGTGAAGGGATGTGAAGGGATGTGAAGGGATGAGAAGGGTTATGGAGGGATTTATAGTATGTGGAGGGATTTAAAGGTATGCGTGTTACTTCGGGTGCTATATCTCTATAGTCCGCGGACTGATTTTAATAAATGAACATTTTTTAGTCGTTAATCTGCTTGCCGTTGCAGTAGTTGTTTTGGTTTTATGATGGTGCCTTTATTCTTTAAAATGATTTTTTTTTTGATTATCTCGAAAACACACCCTATCCCAAGTAACAAATTCAGTTTTATGAAGGCTGTTCAAATGTTCTGTAGACAAAAAAAAATAAAACTAATAAAACCATTCAATTTTCTAAAACCTCCTGACGGTCTGAATGATAAAATGAAGCTTGTGCCAATGAGCTGCAGCTTGTTTTTTCTGTGCATTTCGAATTTTCTACAGTGCATTTAAATAGTACCCGAAAGGTAATACAAGCACTGAAGAGCGATGTGTTTTGATTTTATCATCCAATTTCTAATTTAGATGTTGGTCTGTGCTTCAGACCGTTATTATCAAATTATTACTTTAAAAATGACTATAAATCTGAGTTATAAAAAAAACTATCAATTCGTTATATTTTCAGTTCTTCCATAATCGTGTAAACGAATCATAAAGATGTCAAACATCGATTGCAGCAAAATTTCATTTCGCCTATATGCCAGCAAGTAGATGTACATCCGTTTACGAACACTCAATTTCTTTTCCCTTGCGACGTCAAATAATCGACAAGAAAAATGAGGTATATTGAATTTTATTTGAATTTTTCATTATATTATTTGATTAAATTCAATTAATTATAGTATTTTTGTTTATTTAAAATATTGGTGTTGTTTTTTAATAAAATTGTGTTCAAAAAACTAATCGAAATGAAATTATTGGACGAGAAAGTTTTACTATTTCCCCACATGGTGAAATGTTTTTTTTTTTTTGCAATTTGATTTAAGAAGAATATTTTAAACAAATATTATAATCAAAAAATTTAAATTTTAAATCACAATTTACGGGATGAACTTCAAATATTTAGAATATTATCTTAGAATTTATCTGCCGACTTTGGCAGAAAGTAAATAAATAATTTACTCCTAAACATAACCTCAACTGTATTGTATTTTGTTTTTTTTTTATTGGTAATTTTTTGTTTTTTTTGTTTATTTTAGTTCACTCAAGCTACAAAAGAGGCTTGCAGCCTCGGTTATGCGATGTGGTAAAAAGAAGGTTTGGTTGGATCCAAATGAAATTAATGAAATTGCCAACACAAATTCACGTAAGTTGTTTTGAATATTAATTTTGATGCAATTTATTTTAGTGTTGCTCTTTGTGTGTGTGTATTTGTGTGGCAAGGGCACTCTGTGCTATTTTATTTTTGAAATAGTTCAATTTGTAACCTTGCTAAAGAAAATTGCTAATTTTTATTCCTTATTTATCTTCAATTTGGTTAATAAGTGTAAAATTCGCTACATTATTATTTTTGCTTCAATTGTTGCAATTTTTCAATTCAACGGAATTGTTTTCAATTAG
Organism: Catotricha subobsoleta; assembly: GCA_011634745.2. Classification (NCBI taxonomy): domain Eukaryota; kingdom Metazoa; phylum Arthropoda; class Insecta; order Diptera; family Cecidomyiidae; genus Catotricha; species Catotricha subobsoleta. Next base: position 147,527 of record JAABKK020000003.1, read on the forward strand.
AATTATCATTAGAATTGTTTTTAATTAAAAATATCATTGACTAATCAAAGAAAACTTTTTCTTTTTCAGGACAAAACATCCGCAAATTGATTAAAGATGGTCTTATTATTAAGAAACCAGTAGTTGTTCACTCTAGATATCGTGTACGTAAAAACACTGAAGCCAGACGTAAAGGTCGTCATTGTGGTTTTGGTAAGAGAAAAGGTACAGCAAATGCTCGTATGCCAACGAAATTTTTATGGATGCAACGTCAACGTGTGTTACGTCGTCTATTAAAAAAATATCGCGATAACAAAAAAATTGATCGACATTTGTATCATGATTTGTACATGAAGTGCAAAGGTAATGTATTCAAAAATAAGCGTGTCTTAATGGAATACATTCACAAAAAGAAGGCCGAGAAACAACGTACTAAAATGCTTAGTGATCAAGCTGAAGCTAGAAGACAGAAAGTACGTGAAGCACGTAAACGTAGAGAAGAGCGTATTGCAACTAAGAGACAAGAAGTCCTTCAATTGCAAGCTGAAGAAGATAAAGCAGCAGCTGTTGCCGCTGTTACAACCGGTCCATCAAAAAAGTAAAAACATATTAATTTAATTGAAATATGTTAATTTTGATAATCAGTTAAAATTTATGTTCAATCATTTATTGGATGAAATAAATATATTTCAAGAAATTAATGTTTTCTTTGTTTTGTGATTATTAATTGGTTTTTGTCTTCGAATAAAAATATCTTGGATTGTTGTTTTTTTGTATGCTGGTCGGAAGAAACAATAATTTATTTAAGTAAATTTTGTAACTAATTATTGTGCGCAACATCACTGTTATGAAAAGATTTTCAATGTGACTTAAAATCTTCGAGAATCATTAGTTTTTTCACTTCAGCACATCGTAATTGATCTTTCGATTCTGATGGGACGGACAGTTCTGTTCGATTTATATCATATTCAAGTTTCATTTGATTAAATTTGCTGAATTTTAGTTAGGCCGGGTTTTTTGATGATACTTAAGTTCAACTATAAAGTACTCAGTTTAGATCGAATTTTGATGAGATTTAATTTTAAATTTTTAGTAAATTCTATTATGCTTTAAATAAGAAAATAATACTACACTATATTATAAATAAATAGTTAAAATATTTTATTTACAGAAATAAACTACATTCAGAAGACTATTTAAAATTCAAAATGTATGATATTTGTCTTAATTTTCTTTTTATTTTTTGGTATCATCTTTAATCATTAGTCTTTTACCAGGATGTTGATTAACTTCCAATTCAAGTCTGTTGACAGTCCATTTTTTTTCTTCATTTAATTCAGCCCAAAAGTAGATTTTACCTACAATTAAAGAATTATTTAAAATAAGATCCGTTTCAATCTAAAACAGCTGTAAAATTAAGTAAGGTAACTTCGAACAATGTACGAAGATGCATAATAATAAAGATAAGTAGTCAGAATACCTTTATCATTTGACCCCTTCACCCTAACTGCGAATTGAGCGTTGATACCATCGCAAAAATTTTCTTTGCCTTCCAAATTAAAACCAAGTTGTTTAATTGGTTCACCTAGGAGCTTAATGGCGCCTGAAATAAAATAATGAAGCTTTTTTTTAAATACTTTTATAGATATAATTTAATGAGAAAACAATAGATTTAAAAAAGATCATATAGAGTAAATAGATTTTGGGACGATATATTTTGCTTTCAAATAATTTCACGCATTGGACTTCTTGTTATTAAATTTCAAGAAGAATAGGGATTAGAAAATATTGAATATGGAAAAAGAATTATTCTCATTACCATTTAACCATTCCTTTTAGGATCTCTCAATTCAATGCTATTTTGAATATATTATTTATGAATATTATAGGTACTAGTACAAGTACTTATCTACACTTATATTTTTTTTTTTGCCTGTATTATAAATTTAAACCGAGAGGCAGGACACTACTTGGAGTTAGCGGCCACAGGCCTTGGTATTCACTTCAAAGATTCCACGGTTTGGCCTGTACAATATACATAAAATAATCACTTTAGTTAATATCTCATATTTTATTTACCTGTATGGCCTCTTAACAATTTGAATGCTTCTCTAAAATACGGGGAATCGTTAATATTTCGTTGTGTTTTTATTTGCAAAAACAGAATGGATGTAATACCAACTACACCGGTGTAAGCTGCTATCTTTGTTAACGTTTGCATTGGCGGAAGTGAATACATCGTTAGTAAAATTTATATTAAATAATTTATATATTAATAGTTTAATTTATTAACTATGCCGGTATTAAATATCTTAAGAGATACGATATTAAAAAGAGTAACTTTGTGTCAATAAATAATATATTTTTATTTCAAGTATTATATCTAGCTAAGGTTAATGTTTTGATGACAGCTTATTATGCCTACATATTTATTGATATGGAATTAAACGTCCTCTTCTTATACTAAATATTCCAGTTTGACAGTAAAATGTTTTCTCGCTTGGTGTGCATTCTAACCAAAAAAAATTAAATAAAATAGAAATTAGAGCTCATACAATATTATAAATATTTATTATCTTGAAATTTACTCTCATTAAAAAAAAAATATATAAAAACTACTAAATATTTCGTCAATATGTTTCAACAAATATTTAGTAGCAAATTGTTTGGAGTAACACAAAGATTATCATGTTTGACTTTGAACAGAAATTATGCAAAAGCTACTTCTGCAACTGCAAGTAAGTTATATTTTTTTTCTATTTTTCATCCAATATTATTCAGAATTTGCATACAATGAATATTCCAAAAATGAAAATTGTTTGTTATGCTCTAGGCTCTACTATATTCTATATTTAGTTTAGATTTCGAGAATCAATTATTTGATTTCCACTGAGTTTTATTTCATAGTTCTGTAAAAGTCACATGGATTTTATTTTTAACAAACATTCATTAAATTCGTTAATCAAAGTATGTATTTGTATTATTTTCTTCTAGTTTCTGCTGTTAAGAAGAAAGCGGGAAAAGTAGGAAAAATGGGTGCAGTTACTGAAAAGATAAACCTTCCAGTTGAGAAAGACACCAAAAGATTGGTCAATTATGTATGCGGCAGTAATATATATTTAACTGGTGAAGATATTAAGGTAATTTTAACAATAATTTTATCGTTATAAACTGTGTTGAGGTCTAAGCCGAAATTTCATCATGAAAACCATTTGGTTAAGGTATAAATCCGCAAATTCATTTTAACTATCACACTGTTGACTGTATATAGAAAAGTACACCGACTTTTGAAATACATTAATTTTACGTTAAAATTGTTTAGCTAATTGACATATGTAGAACTAATACTTTACACTAGAAAAATTTAATAACTGATTAAAAAATAACTTTTTTTTTTAATTTTATAGTTAAAACCAGAATCTGAATATCCTGATTGGCTATGGAACATTCGTACGGGAAAACCACCTACACTAGATGAACTAGATCCAAATACAAAACAATACTGGAGAAAATTACGAAAAGCAGCCTTAAACCGAAACAATAAATTGGCTAAATTTAAAAAACTTTGATTTTCACTATTTTTTTTATGTGTTTTAAGTGTTATAAATTTATGCATTTTATAATTATGAAAAATGTAGAAAAACGAAAATTATAGTTTAAAAAAAAATTCTTGTAAACACTTGTTTGTATTCTTGCCCTCTTTGTGTATTTAATCCCTTCCAAATAATAAAAAGTAATTCAGTTTTCATTACATGAACGATCACGATTCAAGATAAAAATATGTAATGGATTTCAATCAATTCATAATTCTTTGTAGTTGAACATTTTTAGTTGTTGCTCTACGTGTCGAAAATACAATCAAAGTCTAAAAAAAATTAGGCTTAAAAAAGTTTTGATGCCAATTTGAGTTTGATGTGTTTTACGTATATTTGTTGACGCTTAGCAGTTAACGCAATAATTTTTATTTAAAAATACACACGCTCATAAAAAAAACTCGTTAAATAGAAAGTCAATAATGTTTCGAATGTTATTTGCATTTCTGATAGGAATTTTATTTTTATTTCTGATTATAATATTTTTTACCGATGAACCACCGAAAACGGAAGAAGGTAAAAAAAAAATAGTTTTTTTTATGGCTACCAGTAAATTACTTCCAGTTAGCCATATATTTTTGCTAAAATACATTAAAACGCTTAATTTGTGCTATTTATTAGTTGGTACTTGTAGTGTGATAGTGAAATAAATAATTAAAAATCTATTGATAAAAAATAGTAAAATTAAATCTGTTTATTTTCCAATAAAGATATAATTTGTCATTATGTAAAACACGGTAAATATCCTAATGCTCATGTTCGTCATAGTGGTGCTTTTGATAGATCAATTTACTGGAACAAAAGCGATGAATACATTAAATTATTATGTAGAACCGAAATAATACAAAGACCACCAAATTCATCAGTATCAACGCCACAACTCAGACGCAAAAGATCTCCGGAAAAAGGAAGTGGACTTGTTGGTGGTCTTTTGGAAAAAGAAAGTCTTGTTGGCAAAGTTGTTTATGGTGATGATAATGAAAAAGGTGAGTTACACCATAAATAAGCAATTTTTTCATCCACTTAATCGTATCCTTAAACAGATAATATTTGCTACTTTTGTAAATATGGCAGCTATCCGCCAAAATATGAAAAAAATAGTAAAAAATTGGATGCATCTAAATATTGGCAACGTTCCGATCAACAACTAAAAGAAATGTGCTCCATTAAAACCACTATAAAACGACCTTTAAATATTAACATTAATATTGAAATTGGTAAAATAAATACTTCTTTATTCAAATAATTCATGATGTTGAATGTTTTGAGAGTGAATTTGATACGTGCTGAACTCTTAATTTTAATCATAGATATAATTTGTCATCATATGAAAAACTGTGGATATCCGCCTAAATATGTTGATAATAAAAAGCAACTTGATAAATCCATTCAATGGCAAAAATCAGACAAGGAACTTCAAGCATTATGTAAAACAAATAAGAAAATTTGTAGACCAAATACACCAAAAAAAGAATTTGAGAAATATATTGCTGAAGAACGTGCTAAAGGAATCGCTGCAAATAGTAATTTTTTTTAACTTAATTATATTTCCAATTTTAACTACAATTTTGCAGAAATTTGCTGTGATACAGAGCTAAGTAAAACAACGTCAAAAATTCCACTTCCAATTCCAGCGCTAGGTATTTATAAATACAAATATTATTTTGTTTAGAAATAATTATACAGTAATTTCACGTAAATTTTTAGAATACGCTGAAATAAAAAATGAAGACGTAAGCATTCCAGTATCAGCGGCGGATGAAGAATTAAATATAATCGAAGTTATTATTGATGAATCACAAAATGGTGAATCGCCAGATTTGGCCGATAATAACGACACTGAGATAGTTTCTCTTGAAGAAATTGAATCAGGAGACGTGGATATTGTACAGTTAGAGGAATCTAATAACAATGAAGTATCAACAAGTGAAGTTGAAATCGAAACCATGAACAATTCGGATACGTTAGAAGCAAACACTAGTCCTTTTAATGAAGATACTGAGCCAACCCAGGAAGATCAGAAAATATTATATCTTAAATCTGATATTATACCTATTCCTGTTGACGATACCCTCAATGCAGCAGTAGAAACCGTTTTAGTTTCTGAAAACCCAGAGAATTTATTAGAATCTTTATCTGAAAATAACAATAGCAATACTGAAAATTCAAACGAAATTAATGAAAGCAACGATTTAGATGAAACAGTGGAAGAAACTAATACTGCGACCACGCCTATTTCTGATAACAACGAGATATTACAAATTAGTGAGGATCACGGCGAGAACGTAGCTTTAGAAGATGGAAATGATTCAACACAAAAAATCAATGAAAACGAAATAGTGGTTGCTGAAGATGCAAATGATATCATAGGTCCAGAGATCGTTGATGAACAATTTTCTGATGATAGCGAAGTAGCTGACATATTTTTAGAAGAACCATCAACTTCAACTCCAGAAATGATAGCTGATGAAAACCCAGTCAATACATATAATACAGAAGATATAACACTACTTGATAGCAATGAAAACATTATTTTTGAAACAAACGATAATCTGGATATTGATTCAGACTTACCCGAAGAAGCTGCAGAACTACCATTACCACTAAATAGTGAACAGTATACAGTAAACAATATTAATGAAGAAAATGTTGAACAGGCCACAGAAATTAATTTATCAATAAACGATGATACATTGGCAGACCAAGTCGTTGAGGAAAATGAACTTGAAAATATTTTAATTGAGGAAAATAATGCTCCTCAAGTATCGGAATTGATTGATGATGCAGCACAAATTGAGAATACCGGCAGTGAGAGTAATATTGGTTTTACATTAACAGATGCATTAGCCGAAGATATACAAGTACCTGATGTAATAATAAACGGCAATAATGAAATACCAATTGTAAGTCCTACTGACGAAGGAACTGGATATGATTTATTAACACCTGATGCTGATACTATTGAAGTGTCAATTGAAGTACCACCTTTCCTTATAGATGAAACTAATAAACCGCAATATATAGACGATAGCAATGTAGTGAAAGATTCGACACCACTTGAACAAACCAACATTATAGAAGTCTCAGAACCAATAGTTGCCCGTCTACCTGCGGGAATAGATAAATCTATAATAGAACAACTTATTTCAAGTACAACAAATGCTATTGTTGATTCAGTTATAGATAAATTATCAAAAGAAAACGTTATTATCAAACCCGACCAAATTATTGATGATAATCAATACGAAAAACCGCAAAGTCAGTGTCAGAATCATCAACAGAAACATCAAAATTGTGGACATAAGCATGACAAAATGAAGCGATTTAAGGCCATAATTATTCCGTATTATTCGTCATCGGATTGTGATGAAAATATTGATAGATATGAATTTATTGATTCAGATATAATTATATTGGATTTGTAGATTTATAAAATGTAAGCAAACATTTTGTTTTGTTTGCTAAATGCAATTAGATTAAGTTAACTAAATTATATTAATTTTTCATACAAAAAATGAAATTTAATTAAAGACGAAATTTAAATTTCGAAAAAAAATTCGTTTGTTTTAAAAAATAATATTTGTGCTTATGTTTTCCAAATATAAATATTTATTAACTACTTTCTTTAATAGTTCTATTCATAAAATTTTATTTAGAATTTAACACGACAATTAACTATATAACGTCATTTAATAAACATGATTCATTGGAAATATTGAATATTTGACTTATTCTGTTAATAAGTTATTAAAATTAAGTTTAATATTTTCATATATTTTCTTATGTTTAAAAAAATAATAATAATAATAATAAAATGATACGGATAGTTGCAATAAAAATAGACTTTACGTAACACGATTTAGAAACTGTTAAATATTTGAATATTTAACAGTTTCTACACGATTTTTAAAATAATATTTTATAAATATTACATGACTTAAAAATTTGCCTCCATATACAAATTTAAAATACGTTTAACCACAACTTTTTTTATATATCACATCAACATGAAAATTATTTTAATATTAGGTGTTGTTATAACGGCATCTGTAGCTCTACCTCTTAACCGTGTTAAACGGGAGAGTCCCAGTTTAAGTAAGATTTAATTTAATATAAATATTTTAATTAGAATAAACTAACATAATAATAATTATAATATTCAGATGCTGGATGCTATTATGCTTATTATGGACAATGGCCAGAAGCTAGATATCAAGTATTATGGGATGACGAGTTTTGGGATAGTGATGCAGAGACGATCAAAAGAAGATGTGCTCCTTATTATGATATAGATGTGATTCACAATGCAAAATATCCTGATCCTAATGCAGCTAGCTTGAATGTTTTGCCAGAGGATGAAACTGAAGAGGCTGAGGAGACCTTAGAACAAGTAGACGAATTGGATTTTGAAAATGATGAAAGTCCAGAAGATTGGAATGAGCAAAGTGAAGAAGATGTTGAAAATGAAGAAGAAGAACAGTTAGAAGAAAACCAATTAGAAGAGGAAATTGAAGAACAAAATGATAACACGGAATGGGCAGTTGATGAAGAAAGTGAAGAATCGTCTGGAGAAATAACAGAAGAGTCGAATGTAGAAAGTGAAGAAGAAGAAGAAGAAGAAGAGGAAGCAGAAGCAGAAGCAACTGAAGAAGGAGCAGAAGAAAGTGATAACCAAGAAGATGAAAATGGAGATGCAGAAGATTTTGCAGAGAATGAAGAAGAATAATAAAAAGGAAATAATGAATCCGAGGACAACAAATAGTGTTAATTAATTTCATTTCATTACCATTTGTGTTAGTAAAATATTTTGAATACTTCTTGTATGTTAAATTAATTGAACGAAAAATAATATTTACATCTGTTATTTAGGTAATTTTTTCGTCTCATTTATTTACGAATACATAGCCATATATACTGCAAGTATTTAGCCTACAATATTCATTTCTCGTGCAGACATACGGTCAATCTAGCTTCACAGTTTTAATAATAATTTAATAATAGCAAATATAATTATTATTCTAATCTATTTTAGAGTTAAATCGTAAATATATTAATATTTATGGGATTAAAATAGAGCTTCTTGCGATTAATTTTATTGAATATTTACATAATTTTTTAGTGAGATAGTGTAAGTCTATCTAATTTATAATTATCGAAATTGTTATACAAAGTACTAGGACAACTATAATATAAAAATTATTCATTCCTAATTATGGTATATTAAGTCCACCGCCAGGCTAATACATGCCTAATAAATCGCCATTAATTTATAAGAGCTCAAAAGCTAAAAATCATTACCTATTTATTGAATATAAATTTTCTTATTTTAAAAAATAATTATTACTTAGCTGAGATTAGCTAGATTATTTTTATGATAGAAGCCAACTAAAAACTTTAATTCAACATGATTTTTTTCTATTTAAAGAAGCACTAGGAAAGGTAAGAGATGATATTATTCTTACAATCTCCATTCCATTAATAAAAGTTTATTTTCTTGTTCTTTCTTAATTAAACTATATATCTATCAAGTTTAGTTATACCGCTTTATTTTTCATTTGCTGAATATCATTGAGGTTCTATTTACTATCAGGAAATTTAGCGATGTTCCCTTAAATTCATTAGTTTCAGGATTTAAACTTAATTTGTCTTATTAAATAAGTTCTGGAGAATAGGTAAATGTTTTATTAATATATATATTGATAAGTAATTCAGTTTAATTTCAGAAATATTTTCTACTCAATATTTACCTACATATGCATGATGTCGCTGTGAATGACTACTACATAATAAGTAGGTATATTGTGTGAATTTTATTATTGCAATATGTTTTATGGTCATTGCAATAAATACATTTAATATTTTTATTCTTTTTATTACTTAAAATAACGATTTTAAATTACATGAATATCGTTTGTAATTTACTTTTATCATCCAAATATATTAATAGCAATTGTAACTTGTAACATATAAGTTCATATATAATTGTAATATTATTAGACTATTATGAGTTTTTCATAATTTGACTTCGTAAAGGTTAATTAAATAATTATATTTTTTTAAAAATAGAAAGCTAATATTTTTTTCTGTAATAAAATTATTACAAACCCATTGTATTTTTGTTTGTTTTTTTTTTTTTTTTAAAATGAGTAAAATAGTTATTCCTATCTTCTTGCTAATCATTGCAAATATAATAGTTATCGAAACTGAAGCAAACGATGCAATTAACTCAACATCAAATAGCTATGTAAAAAAAATTGAAAGTGCAAAAAAACAAACGGGAGGTGAAAAAGGTCATAAGCGTGAAGCGAAACAATATACAGAAATGGTACTTAACGATAGGGAAGAAAAAATCTATGCAAGTGTTAAAGAAATACAATTAAATCGTTCTACAGTGGATAATAATGAAAAAAGTGTTGAAGAAGTTCATTTAAATAATACTAACATTGAATATGTGAATGAAAAAGGTGTTGAAACAAAAACAATTGACGCAGAAAAAGTTATATCTAATAAAAAGAAAATGAAAAATAAGCACAGGAAAATTAAAATAAATGAAAATGATATTATAATGGTAAAAGAAGAAAAACCTATTGTTAACGTTCAAGAAAATCAAGATTTGACTGTAACCGATGAAATACCAATCACAAAAATTGAAGAGAATGTAACGCTAACGGTTAATGACGATGAAACTGGCAAACAGAAGGAAGTAATTGCTGAAATTGATCCAAATTTCAATAAATATGAAATCGAAAATGTGACTATAACCGATGAAATACCAATCACAATAATTGAAGAGAATGTAACGCTAACGGTTAATGACGATGGAACTGAAAAACAGAACGAAGTGATAGCTGAAAGTGATCCAAATTTCAATAAATATGAATTTGCAGATGAAGAAGGTTATACATTTGAAGTTATTAATTTTGATGAAGAAATCATATATGATGGATGGTATTAAAGCATTTATAAAATAAACAAAAAACCACTGTTCTTCCTTTTTCTTTTTACAAAATTTATTTTCTAAAAAATGAATTGAATCAAATAAATAACCATGAATTGTAATTAATTAAAAATAATATTCAAAATGGATCAGTCAAAGATTAATTTTACATTTTTCTTGTTTCTTCCAATTAATAAAGTATTTCCATTACCTTATAATCTCTAGCTAGCACTGAGCATCACCTCAATAATATATATATTTGGTAGTAAGAATCAAAGCGCATTTAGAAATTATTCATTAATATAATTAGTATAGATTTGGGGACAACGACATAGCATCCATAAATTCGTATATTTTTCCCATAAATCGGATATTTTTCACATTTTTGAGGAATGTAACAAAGTTTATGGGAAGGAATATTCGATTTATGGGGAAAATATCCGATTTATGAGGAGAATATCCGAATTTATGGGAACAATATATTTAATCTAGATTTGGCATAAAGCTTATTGCATATTTTCATATTTTGAATACTGAAACGACATTTTTTTTTTAATATATTTGAATTTTTAGCTTATATAAGATTAAACTAACGAAATAAATTGATATTAGTTGATCTTTTAAAAAAACAAAAATTGTCAGAAAATACCGCATTTCAGCAAATTTATATATACATTTAAGATATGAAAAAAAAAACATGTTTAAAAAAAAGAAAAAAACAAGAAACGTCTTTTATTATTTAAATCATTTTTTTTCTGTTTTCTTGTTCTTTGTTCTCAAAAAATTCCCTTTAAATAAAACTAACTTTTTTGATGGAATCTACCACTTATAAAACAAATTATTTTTAAAGAATTGTTATCAAAAGTTTTAATATAATTAGGACTTATCAGAAATTAATTTAGAAATCGAATTCTATTTATCAATTTTCAATTTCAACTTAAATTTTCATTACGGCGATATCGCTTAAGAAGTAAAGGGAATATTTGAATTTATGTGTGCAATTTACAAGAATAATGTGATCTTAAGAAAATTAAATAATAAATAACATGTTTTTCTTTTAATGTTTTTAATTGTGTTTTGTTTTTAGAGAAAAAAAAACAGCTGTTTTTGTTTATTTGTTTTAAACACTGTCAACAACTACTACATTTGGTTATATTTGCCATAATTAATAAAATATTATTTGCTTATATTTGGCCTTAAATCCGCCATATAATAGTACAGATTTGGTATATTTTAATTAAAGTTGATCAAATAATTATTGCGCAATGTACTTGAAATATTGTGTAATATTTATATCAAATATTTAAATAACACCAATTAAAAAATTCTCCGAAATTACAATAAGTTATCTGAATTATTTATCTTAATTTTATCTGCGTCAGATGTACATATGTTAATATTTTCAAAAACATTTTCTAAATATACTCGTACGGTTTGTAAATTAATAATATTTTATCAAAGCACAAATAATTACTACTAAATAACATAAATCGATTTATTAGCAAATGATAAAAGGTAAATATTTACATTATGTTTCATTTTAAATGAGATTGTCATAATATTTGTAAGGAGAAAAAAATAATTATAAGCAATATAAGTATAAAATGCGAACACAATCGATTAATATTCTTATTTGAATTAAATTTTGTAGTTTTCTAAGTCACTGGGTCCAGGACAACTATTCTAATTAAAAAAAAACGTATTTAGTACAATTGAAATTACTGATTATTCATAAAAAAAAAACGGTTTTAGTGTTGCAATTATAATTAATTGAATTGGTCATTAAAAGAAACAAAACAAGAATAACTATAATTATCTACTGAAACGATTATTATTATAATGTATTGATAATTATTAAAAAAAAAATTGAATTGAATATTAATAAATCAACAAGAGAAATAGTTATATAATAAATTCACTTCATTATATTTAAAAGGTTTCAGTAAGATGAGAATTGTTTTAATAATTAAAATATTTTGTGTGTTTCTATTAAGGTTTATAAATACTAACAGTAAGTTTTTAAATAATTTTTTACTATTTTATTCTCAATTGTACACGTGAAATGAAACATAAAAATGCCTATGGAATGAACTGCTGGGTGTTTATCTTGAAAGAGGATAGTTAGGTAATTGTTTGTTTTACAGCTCTCTTGCTGCCTAGGTAACTTCCAAATACTTTATGTGATATGTCCCTTGCAAAATCTATTTCGATATCATTTCACTACGTGAAAATTTCATTACGTGAAAATTTCACGACACAATAGAGTAATGAAATGGATTTTGCAAGAAACATGAAATATTTGGAAACCAAAAATTGTTGTAAGTAGCAAAAGAATTTTAATACAAACATAACATTGGTTTTCCATAAGTTCATTGCCCAGGCGTTTTTATGTTTCATTTCACGCGAACAGGAAACCATTCATTAAGATATATTCACTAAAGTTAAATCATGTTATCAAAAGGCTTGTAAGATAAAAATTATCAAGCCATTGGTTACAGGAATACGTATATACTGTTAAATATGATTGATTATCTTTGTTTTAATATTTGAGAAATATAAAAAAAATTAAATTAAATTTAGGAATAATTGGGTCAAGTTCATATAGTTTAAAAGTGCCTTAGACTTTTTTATATGGTTAAAATTTGAAAATACATATTTTATCACATGTTCCTGCTGCACCAAATGAGTTCTAAAATAATTTTTTTTATCGATATATGGGGTCGGTAAGGAAAAATCGCAGCAGAAATTAATTTTATTCTCATTTATATCTTTTATTAATATAAATATATCTTAAATAGCTATTTCAAACTTGTTCACACTTTGTTTAAATCACTTCCACTTCAGACTTATCTTGAACAATAAAATTACATCGTTTACCATTAATTGAAATAAATATAGAAACTGTTTTATTGACTAATACGGTTGATGTCAGAAATTGTATCGCATATATGTACCTACAATAAAAATTGATTTTTTATAAATCACTATCATTACTATCAATTTCTACTTATAAATAATTGCTAATAAAAAACAAACAAAATAATTTACGACTTTAAATCAGTATCTAAACTAAATATAATTAAATAATTTATTACACATTTAATAGAAATCGTCGTCTGCTACTATGGAACATGGTCTACATATCGTCATGGAAATGGAATGTTTAATATAGAAAATATTGATCCACATTTATGCACTCACATAATTTACTCATTTTTTGGTATTACACAAGATGGAAGTATAAGGATTATTGATCCATATTTAGATTTAAAAGACAATTGGGGACGCGGGAATATCGATAAATTTATTGCACTGAAAGAGACAAATCCAAATTTAAAAACTCTTGCAGCGGTTGGTGGATGGAATGAAGCATCTTCATCTTTTTCTATAGTAAGTATTATTTTTTTTAGTCCTTTTTCATATAATTTAAAAGAAAAGCTTCCACATTTTTTAAAATAATTATTAATTTTTTCTAGGTTGCTAACAACGCAGATAAAAGAGAACATTTTGCAAAAGATGCGGCTGCATTTTGCAAAAAGTATGGATTCAATGGCTTAGATATGGATTGGGAATATCCAGGACAACGTGATGGAAGTACAGCTAATGATAAGATTAATTTCGTATTATTATTAAAAGAACTACGAAAACAGTAAATATTACTTTTGTTATTTATCAGTATCACTTAAATATTGTTTGAACTTGTGTTTAATTTGATAATTACAGATTTGACCAAAATGGATTAATTTTAACAGCTGCTGTTGCATCTGCTGAATTTTCTGCGAGTGTTTCATATGATATTCCAAATGTTTCTAGGTTCGTATTTGTGTAATAATAATAATTTATTTCTTTTAAATGTATTGGTTTATTGACAATCTCAATTAAATCTGTATTTTATTCAAATAGATATTTAGATTTTATAAACATTATGGCGTACGATTTACATGGCCCCTGGGAGGTGAGAATTGGACTTAATGCACCGTTATACGAAGGTTCTGCAGATGTCACCCCATTACAGAAACAATTAAATATAAATGCTAGCATCCATTACTGGCTAAAAGAAGGTGACAAAATTTTAAAATTTTATTGAACCATTTTTTATGAATTTAAAATATTTATTATTTCAAATAAAACCAATATCGAGCAGGTGCTCCAAAAGAGAAATTAATCTTAGGAATGCCTTTGTATGGACGAACATTTACAATAAGAGATTTAACACAAATCAGTATTGGATCATTTCATAATGGTCCAGGACTAGGAGGTCAGTACACACATGAACCTGGAATGATTGGATACAATGAGTTTTGTGAAAATCAATTAACCAATCATTGGTCAAGAAATTGGGAACCATCACAAAAGGTTCCATATGCTTATTCTGGTAATCAGTGGATTGGATACGATGATATTGAGAGTATAAGTTTTAAGACAAATTACGTAATGGATTTAGATTTAGGAGGTGCAATGGTATGGTCAATGGAAACTGATGATTTCCGTGGTATATGTGGAAATGGAAAATATCCCTTAATAAACACAATTAAACGAATTTTAAATAGTAATAATGGAGGCACAACAACAGAAAAAATAACTCCGTCAACCGATTCAATATCTCCGACAACAACTGAACTCACAACACACGATAATCCAAGTACCACAGAACAAGAAACCATTTCAACTGATTCACCATGTCCGACAGAAACTGAAGAATCAATCAATCTACCTACTACAACAGAATCTGATGGAATAACTACAATTGATCAAAATAAAACAACGGCAAGTAGTTCACAGAATACAACTATTAATCATACGTCTACAGCATCCCCTTTCACATGTAAAACTAATGGAATATTTAGAGATCCTGTAGATTGTGCTGCTTTCTATATTTGTGATAATGGCATTTCACATTATTTCAAATGTCCTTCAACATTAGTTTTCGATCATGTATTACATGTTTGTAATTGGCCAAAAGAAGTAAAGTGTTAAATAAAGCAAAACTAAATTAATTAACTAATTAATTAAATTTAAATGCAAATTATTCCCAAAAATAAATGAAATAATGGATTTTAATTAATTTATAGAGTATTTAAAAATTAAAATAAAACAATTTTTTCGGCTTTGAAATTAAACATGACAATTCCATATCAAAACGATTAAAAATTTGCAATTTTTAACACGACCCCTCCGATTTTGATGAAAATTTGCAAATTTGTTTAGTTTTAAAAGATAAAGTTTTCTGCATTTTTTTTTTTGGTCATTATTACCGGAACGAATAAATGTTCAAAATATTGACAAAAATCGTTGAGGACCAAATTTTGAAAAATCATAACTTGACCGATGTTATTGATCTATTGTTAGTCTAGTAATGAATTGTAGTTTTTTAAAAAAAATGAAAATCTCCAAAAATGGTTATATTATTTTGTGCTTTTTTGATAGCATAAATTCTCTAAAAATTTTGGAGATGTATCAACTCTTGTTCTCGAGAAAAAACTTAATTTGTAATAATGACTAAAAATAATATGCAGAATTTTCATCAAAATCGGAGGTGGTTGGGTTTTTGGATGATTGGTTTGATATGAAACTCGTCACATGAATATTGTATAATATTTATTAGTAATAAAACAGAAGTAAATTGTTACTTTGTATCCGTTCTCTTTTGTTATAAAGTATTCAATGATAACAATTGCTATAGCCAGAATCCTACTCAATAATTTGACTGAATCTGTACTCAAACGAACCCCCATTGCTGAATTGAATTCATAAGTAATATTTCAATATGAATTAAAACCATCTCCACATATTAACACAATTTAACACACAGCATAAAAAAAAAAGTTAATGAAAAAACTATAGCCCAAGAAAATCAAAATGTTTAAAAAAAAGAGAAAATCTCGCATATCGTAAGGCGTAAATAAAATAAAATACGAAGTAGTTATACAGCAAAATATTTTTATATATTATGATCAAGAAAATTACCTTGGATTACATGTCGGTACGTTATATAAGCCACTTCATACTATTTCCATTTTATAAGAGGTGTAATGAAAATGTTTTCTTAAAAATGTCTTCAGTCTTTTGTCGGTAGTCGGTACTATAACAGTGTCTGAAATGTTTCTTATATTTCATTGTTTATCGTAAGAAAAGGTTTTTTTTTTTTTTTAATTATATCAAATATTATTTAGTGATTAAGTATATTATATTTATCTGCAGACCATTGATCAAGGTAAATTATAGGAGAAAAAAATTAAATTAATTCGTTGTGCATTTGAATTTAAATTTAATTTAAATTTGAATTCAATATAAGAAACGTTACCTACAAAAACTATTGTTGGTATTTAAATCTATAGAGATTGTTACCTTGCACGGTACTTAAATAATACAATCGTGTGCAGTTCTAACACGCAACTTAATACTTAACAGACTAAGTCTATCAAAACGCAAACAATAGAAATTTTGTGAAACAGAAAAAAAAAACATTATTAAAAATTGAGAGTGTTGTGCTTTGAAATTTTCACTATAAAAAACTGTATGCCTTTCCTATTTCTTTTAAATCTCGTGAAAGAATTTTTCTTTATACATGTTACCTACTTAAATTTCAAATATATATATTACATATATATATGTATATACATTTTTTTTTTCAAACATAATCAGAAAGTTAGTTTATGCGAAGAACATTAACGCAAATTTACTGTCTGGCCAAAAAAAAGTACATTTAAAACTTTTTCTTGTTTCATAAAATTGAATTGTGGAACAAGTTTAACATGTTTTTTTTTTTTTTTTAAATTATATTTTGTTACTCTGTTTTTTTCTTCTGCTGTAATAATTACGTACAATGTACGGTTAAAAGTAGTTCAATCATATTAGTGTAATATAGTATTATATGCAGTGCACTGTTTGCGCTTAATATTACATTATAAATTGCAAATAATTTGTTTTGGTATATCTGGTTTTCCATAAATGTAATCAAGCCAGTATCTTAAGTAAATTATGCATGATACATAATTATTAGCATCTATAGAAACTCAGCTTAAGCCAATATTTAATTGAGTGAAAAAACGGAATTAAATAAAAATATATATTATTATATGCATATAAACGAAAGACAGTATTTTAATATAGAAGTGTGAACAAACTTCCTGTCTTGAGTCTTCAAAAAAAAAAAAATAAGAAAAAAACGAAAAATTGCAGTAATCTCATAATTTTTTATTTTAATGATTATTAAAATTTCACTTATAACTATACATAATTGAATAAATTTATATTTTTAATATATGATTCATATTATGTACAATGTTTTAAAAAGTTGCTTAATTTCTGCAAAGACTCAATGCAACTTTCCTTTTGAATTCTTGATCTACACTACAATCAAGCCAGATCAACCCATTTTTTGCTAAGTTGTAAAAAAAAAAATGTGTAATATAAATGATGAATGGTTGATAAACTAAGAAGGTCAAAATGATTGTACCAAACATTCTTCTTATTCGTATTTAATGAGCACAGCGTACTATTCACACGCAAGCTTGTATGTATATCTTACCAGCATATATACCAAATTACTTAGCTTCAATGATTTGTTCATATTATCATCATAAAGTTACTTGAATCTAATGTTTAATTTCAAAATTACTATGTTATTATAAAATCCATACCTTTATTTACTTGTTAAAGTTACAAAAAAGAAAAAAAAATATCTACATTTACATTTCTATTTATTAGAATATTAATATATCCAAGTATTTATTTATAAATAGTATTTCGAACCAATCACAACGGAGATGAAATCAACAAAAAATATACGTTTAATGCAAAATATTGTAACGATTACATCAACAACAAAATTGAGCACAACACAACAAAAATTTTACGCAACCTGTTCTCATGCAGTTGTTGGTACAGATGCATCTACGAATGGCACAATAAATGGGCAAAATACAACATTAAATGTATTTCAAATTGCACCAAAGCCATATAATGAGGTGCCTGGACCAAAACCATTACCAATACTGGGCAATACATGGCGGTAAGTTAATTTTCATTTATTTTTATTTTTTTTTAAATGCAATAAAATCAGATGACATAATTAAATTCACAATAAAAATATGTATTTAAAAGAAAGGTCAGAAAAATAACAAAAATATCAAAGAATATTAAAGAAATAAACAATGCCAACGTAATTTTTGTCAGTAAATACTTATTTAATTAAATATTTATTATACATAATCAGAAGGTATATATATGTGTTTGTCGTGCTCGTGAGTAGCTAAAGTCAATAACAGCAGAATAATATAATAAGTGTAAATTTCAATACAAACTTAAATCGTTAATATATGATTAAAGCTTGTTAACGCTGGCACAACTCCATGGTCGGTAAATAATTTCAACTAATTTTTATCATTTAAAAACTATTTAGACTTTTTAGCACATTAATAATAATAAATAATTTCATGAAAAAAAAGAAGAAAAAAGAAAATTATTACGCGAGAATTCGTTGTGTTATTTTCAACGCAATAAAATTTATGATGATCATCAAAAAACAAAAAAAAAACTGCGAATTTTTCTTTAAAATTTTTTAAAACTCATTAAATAAACCATATTAAATTTTCGGCAATAAATTTATAATTATACAAATTAGCTGTTTCACAATATCGATTTATTCATATTTATGGTAAGATTCGATACGCCTTTTCACAATTAAACTTCAGTTTTATCGTTAAACTTTATTACATACTATTTAAAAAGTTTATTGCATACATCGCAATAAATGATGAAAAAGTATATCTTTATCATGATCTTTTTAAACGCAACATTTATTTATAGTATTTAAATTGCTAAACTTCAATTTTTGAAATTCAAAGCAATAGAGGCTAAGTTTTGCAATATTGCAAAACTATGAAATTCGTATAGAAATAATTTAATCAAAATTGTTCTGGCCTTATTTTCTAATGACCAACTAATTTTATTATGTGAAATTAAATAAATTTTGAAAAAAAAAAGAAATAGTATAGCAACAAGTTTGATTAGTATATTTATTCAATTTCTTTAAACTAAGTTCATATTACTAGATTTGTGACAGTGAGTTTATTTGTTGTGTCCCGGAATAAAATCCATCATCGAAGATAAGAAAATCTTTATGCTTATTTTTTAACAAGTCAGATGTTGCCGATGTGTCATTAGGCGCCAACTTAAAATTCATCAATACGGCAATAAAACCAACAAACAATTATTATTTGTTTATTGTGTATATTTCAACCTATTTTTATGCAAAAAAAAAAAAAAAAAAACTAATATAAATTTTTCTCTTTCGAAACAAATCGTTATAAAATCATAGAATTTTTCCATGCATATAAGATTTCTCATAAGATACACATATATTATATTAAAAATAAATAAATAATTATCGAAACTTAAAACAAGTGTTGTAATTCAAAGGTGTTTTCCATACATATATAATTTAGAAATTCAAAAATATTTTTGATTAAATAAAGGTGTTTTCCACCACTTATTGTAACTCACAATTCTACATTCAATTAATCAACAAGGTCACATCATTTAATTATATAGAAATTATATCTATTGTTGTAATACCATTTTTTTTTTTTTTTAAATACTGAAATCATTTATTATTTATTATTGTTTCGGTTTGGTAGTTTTGTTTGCTAATTGAGTTCTTTCAGTACTAATTTTTATCCATGTTAACAAAGTTGAAGGATAAATAAAAGTGTTTAAATCGACACTCGATCATTTATAATACTTAAATAACTTATGTAATGGGAATTGTTTAACAACATAACACTAATTTGGTTTTCGGTATTTTACTGTTTATATTGAAACCTGCCCACAATATATTTGCTATTTTTATATGGAGGAAGTAAAAAAAAAATAAAATAAAATATGTGATTTGCATTGATCGTTACAACTATAAGTATTATTTTATAAACAATCAAATTTATAGTAAATGTACTCAATATTTGTATCTTTCTAAAGGATTTTTTTTTATTGTATATTTTATAGAAATTGTTTCTAGTAAAACTATTTGTGGACAGGTTTGTAGACAACAAGCCATTTGATTAATTAATGCTTTTGAATTGAACATTTCAAAAATATCATTCTTATTTAGGATCATTACCATCTACAACTATTCCACATATATCCAAAGAATATAGATAGGTTTTTATTATGGTTTTTATTATGGTTTTTATACAAAACGGAGAAAGTTTAATATGAAACGCCCTATACTTAAAATGAATAAGAATTATTTAATTTTATGATTACTTAAACCTCTTCTAAATTCACAGATTATACTTATTTAAACAAAAAACAAAAAAAAAAATCTGAAAATCAAAATAATATTAATGAAAATTACACAATAATATTCAATTAAATTTAAAACGATATCACAGCTATCGACAAAAAAGTTATTAAATAAGTAGTTTTAATATTTTCCATATAAACATTTTTATTACTCGCAGACACAAATTTCATTCATAAATATATATACAAACATGAATAGAATGATAAGTGACGACATTTTATTGAATATTAAAAAAAAAAAAAATCTTTACAGGTTAATGCCAATAATTGGTCAATTTCAAATATCTGACATTGCACGTGTATCGTATATTTTGAATGAGAG
Source organism: Catotricha subobsoleta (assembly GCA_011634745.2). Taxonomy (NCBI): domain Eukaryota; kingdom Metazoa; phylum Arthropoda; class Insecta; order Diptera; family Cecidomyiidae; genus Catotricha; species Catotricha subobsoleta. Next base: position 168,663 of record JAABKK020000003.1, read on the forward strand.
ATGGGGACGTATTGTACGTTTAGGTGGACTTATGGGACGTCCAGATTTATTATTTGTATATGATGCAGATGAAATTGAAAAGGTAAGTCATATATTTTACATACAGAGAGCAGTTATTCCATTCAAATAATTTAAAGAACAAAAAATAAATCTATATGAAGTTGAAAAATAAAAGTACATAATATATGTTTAATATTAGATAAGTAGATACTTTTAACCTAATATAATGCATGACCATGAATATTAAATCGCGGTTTTTTAACATTTTTTTTTTAACAAATTTATAAATAATTGTACTTAAATTGTTAGTATGACGTACTTAAGCATCGTAAACGTGCACAGAAGGTAAGATAATATATGATGTATGCCATTGTGTACATTAACTATTATATTAATAACTAATGTTTGTTTGTGTTGCCACAAAAAAATAAATAAATAACAAAAATAACAGAAAAAAAATAAAGAAGAAGCCAAAGAAAAAGAGAATAACATATATTTATATATATACCATATACCATATATGAGGGGTCTAATTCCAAAAGCGGCAATCTCCATCATTTTTTTTGAGCAATTATGATCCTTACTGCATAATACAATAAGGCATATATTGCTTGAAAAAAATGATTGAAATTGCCGCTTTTGGAATTAGACCCCTCATATAATATATGTACCTATATTCAAAATAAATTTTAATATTTATGTTTAAACAAAATAATTACAATAGTTATATATTATATAATCAATGTTAAACATGATAGTTAAACAAGTTTTTATATTGAATCAATTTTTTGCATTTTTTTTTTTTTTGTCAAAATCGCTCATCCATTCAAAATTATTGTCAAGTTCATGAATCACAAATATTTGTATATATTTATTTATACAATAAAAAAAAAAAAATAGTTCGACAAACATTATATCGCATTAATAATGCGATGAGCTGCCGTATTTCACTTTTACTATCACTTTAAATTTTTATGAGTAACAATTTTGTGGTTTTATTGTGGTTACTAGACATGTAGTAGATAAAAGACACTACAATTTTTTTTTTGTTTTTTGTTCCCTTTTTATTCATTCTTGGTGCAAAACGTAACGTTATAATTTTATGTATTCTATGTGGTAGATTTATTTTTATTTTATACAAAAGAGCGCTGTAATTCAATTCAATGCTTTTGATATAATTATAATAAATCTTAAATCTGGTAACAGTTTTTACCTTTTACAATTTATTTGTATCTAAGTTGCAACCAATTTAAATGATCACTTATCCCTATTACAGCTGTAGCTGATGTTAGGATAAATTATATTATAAAAAAAGAAAAATGTACATTGCATAGATTGCATAGTACCCGGTGTAACAGTAGCAGAGAGTACTGTCTACTCGCTACAGGTTATTAAAGAAATTGATAGGATTAATTGGTTTCAAAAACACCACTTTAATTTCAGGGTCTCTCGTTTTTATTTTATTTGCTTATTGAAAAAATATATTTTAATTCATTTATTTAAAATTCTATATAATTTTCAAGGAAATATTTACATAATTCATAATAACCAAATATAACAGGAAGTGCTCCACTCTCATCTAATTTAAGTACTTTGATGAGAATGATTATTAAAATTTACACATTCACATTATTTAATAAATAATATTTAAGATTTAGCGCATGAGGGTTGTTATTAATTAATTATTAAATTGTGAGATATTTTAACAAATCTTCTTAATCAACAATTTTAAATTGGTTGCAGTATAAATGGTTGGCTGGGCGATAACACCCAAATCCAAAACAATGTGAAATAAGTTTTAAGCGAAGGGTCCTATACAAAACTAACCCATGACTGACTATAAATGCTACCATAATATTGTATAATTTTTACATCACCGAGTGCACACCATATTTTTTTCTTTTTTTCTTTTTAATTATCGTAAAAAGTGCGTAGATATTGATGTCATTTATCTAGCCTTAAACTTTAAATTTAATCGTGCGTACCTTGATCTTGTATATAACGAATTTGACAGTTGCTAATTGTGTTTATGCGTATCGATAATTATAGCAATGTCAGAATTTATTTCAAATATTCGTCTCTCAATTCATAATATTAATTTATTTATTCTTTTGACTTATTACTTTAAACAATTACCTGGAAGCAATAGTGCATTTAATGAACCATTTAGATCTTTAAAAAATTTATTGTAATTTATAATTAATGCTTTGCTGTTTTATGTACCAACACAAAGCAGAATCATTAATATATTATTATTTTTTTCTCTACAAATGGCAAATGAAACGGTTTGAACTTTACAACTTTATAAATAATAAATATTAATAGCAAAGATGGAAATATTTCAAATACATGTATTTGAAATAAGTACGTAATACAAATAGAAAATACAAAACACATTTTAAAAGTGATATGTTTTAAATACGTTGTCTCATCTCATAATTGTATTTTTGTATTTTGAAATTTTAGTGTAATACAATATTTTGAGCTTAAAGTTCCATCTCTTATTTATTTATTTATTTCAGGCATTTCACATAACATTCGAAAATATAACTGCAAGAACCAAAAATTTTCTGTTCTACTGTTTGGCTTCACAATAAAATTTTATCGTAATACAACATTTTCTTACAAATAAATTTTATTGTAAAGCATTTTCCTATTTAATTATCAATATCTATAATTAAAATTTCATTTTGTTCTTAAATTAGTCAACACAATCATTTTTTTCTTCACAAAAGCTTTAGTAATATTTTACGTGGAGAAATTAAATATCATCAGCATTATTATTATCTATCTACTCTTAATATTCAATGTGAAAATTTAGATTAAAAAAAAAAATGAAGTTTTAGAGATTGTGATTGGTAGAAACATTGACTATCGTAGTTGCGTTGCTAATTCAAAAATAATTAGTCGAAAGTAAGTACGCAAATACGATTGATTGAAAGTTGAAAGAGATCACATGTAATTATATTATATTTTTAGCAAGATTATTTTTTTTTGTTTATTATCGTCCATTAAATTTGTATTATTAAAAATGTTATTCATTTTTATTAAAAATTGACTTTTGCTGTTGATAGTTATAAAAAAAAAAAAATGTATGAAATTGTACAAGTTTCAAGCACAAGAAGAGAATGTATTGCGAAATCATGATTGACATATAAAAGAAAACATCAGCAGACTTATGTGATCAATATATGTATTTAAATAAATTAAGTATTTATTTTGTGAACACAATAATAAAAATTAATTCAATATCATTCGACATTCAATTGATAGATCATTTCATAAGCAAACTATTTAATTTAGGTCATTTATAATTAATTATGGTATAAGAAATGAAATTGTGTAAGTTTAGTTGTTGTGACGAGATTGCTCATATTTTTATTGTAATTACGAATGAATAATGTAAATAGATAAATACCGTGATGCCAATGATGGAAAAATATAAATAAAATAAACATTGTCGCCAATATCAATAATAGATTTTGTTCAAATAGAGAAATGCCTTAAAGTGAAAGACGCGAAAAGTAGTTAGAAATTTAAGATAATGATCAATTAAATATAAAGGGCCTTTTTCTTTTCTTTATTATCTACCTGTAAATCATAAACTATCCATAATAATATACCTACTAACTGTAAATAAATATTAAGATTCACAGTTCCGAATCAATAACATTCACAAGTTTTATGACCTAACTTAAATCTATTTTATGAACCAATAATAAGTAAGTAAAGTATGTAATGTTTACGCTAATGATTATACTTTACTAATATTTTTAATTTTTAATTTTTAATTTATTACTACATAGAATTTTAATTAAGGTGTACTTTGGTATATGATTAAAGATTTTAGTTACGCCTATGAATAACAGAAGTGCAATTTTATGCGTAATGAATACGTATATCAATTAATTCATTCAATAATGTTTAATATTTAGATCTGTACAATATGAAAATCGATTAATTCATTTTATATTTTAGTGTTACAGAAATGAAGGTTCAACACCATTTCGTCCATCAATGCCATGTCTGGTGCAATACAAAGGAAAAGTTCGAAAAGATTTTTTCGGTGATCTACCAGGTGTTGTTGGTGTACATGGTGAACCGTGGCGAGAATTTCGATCACGTGTACAAAAACCCGTTTTACAATTAACAACGGTTCGACGTTATGTAGCACCATTAGAAGAAGTCACAAATTATTTTATCGAAAGATGTGAACAAATGTTAGATGCAAATCAAGAATTACCTGATGATTTTGATAATGAAATTCATAAATGGTCACTTGAATGTGAGTTGAATTTGATTTTATTTGTTTTTGTTTAAAGTAATTTTTTTTATTTTTAGTAATTATTTTATATGCATAAACCCAAGAAAATACACACATTCGGTGTGAAGTGAATAGTAATTTAAAATTGTTTATTTTATTCCTAGAATTTATATTTTATTTTTAAGTTTGATTTCACATACTTTTTGTTATATGTATAAGTATGTATAACAAAGAACATCACAGAGATGTTGTTTACTCTATAACCTAATATAATTCGTTACTGCGGGTCCTCATAGCAATGATATTCAGTTTATTTTTTTAATTTTTTTTTTTAAATAAATTACTGTTTGCTATTAATTTTTTTTTTCTTAAAGAATGAAATATTAATCATACGAGTATTAATGAACATTAAATAATAATTAAATTATTATTACTTAGAATTCAGTTTATGTTTTATTTCTAATTTTAGGCATAGGCCGCGTTGCTCTCGATACAAGACTTGGATGTTTAGAGCCGAATCTTGATCCAAATTCAGAACCGCAACAAATTATAAATGCAGCGAAATATGCATTACGTAATGTTGCTACATTAGAATTAAAATTTCCATTTTGGCGCTATATTCCAACACCATTGTGGTCAAAATACGTGAATAATATGAATTATTTTGTTGAGATTTGTATGAAATATATTCAAAATGCCACAAATAAAATGAAATCAAAAACTGATGAAGAACGTTCAGCATTGGGAGAGCCATCACTTCTTGAGAAAGTTATATTAAGCGAAAAAGATGAAAAAATTGCCTGCATAATGGCTTTGGATTTGATTTTAGTTGGAATTGATACGGTAAGTAACTTAAGTTTTATTTGATTTCAAAAAAATTATTAATGATTTTTTTTTTACGCAAAGATCTCTATGGCAGTTTGTTCAATATTGTATCAGCTAGCAACAAGACAAGAAGAGCAGCAAAAGATCTACGATGAATTATGTAAAGTGATACCAGATCCATCCACACCACTTTCATTTCAAATTCTCGATCAGTGTCATTATTTAAAGGCTTTCATTAAGGAAGTGTTTAGGTAACAATTTACTATTTACTATAAAATTTGGAAAATAAATATAACAAAGAGTTTTTATATGATCCAGAGTTTATAGCACGGTAATTGGAAATGGTAGGACACTTCAAGAAGATACAGTCATTTGTGGATATAATATACCGAAAGGCATTCAAGTTGTATTTCCGACTATAGTCACTGGCAATATGGAGGAATATTGTACGGATGCAGCAACATTTCGACCTGAACGATGGTTGAAAGCAAGTCAAGGTGGAAGTAGTGACTATATGCATCCATTTGCTTCATTGCCATATGGTTATGGGGCTAGAATGTGTCTGGGTAGACGTTTTGCTGATTTAGAAATGCAAATTCTATTGGCCAAGGTATTTGTGTTTTCGAAAAATCACAGTTGATTATCTTTAATCATCAGAAATTATATATTATACTTTTCTTTCATGTATCAGTTATTGCGATCATATAAATTAGAATACAATCATGAACCATTGGATTATGCTGTAACTTTTATGTATGCACCAGATGGAAAACTGAAGTTTAAAATGACAAAGCGCTAGCAAAATATTTTTAAATAAATTGGTATTTTAATTTAATTATAAACAATTATAAAATAATATTAAATTAAATTTTTGCAAATTTTTTAAGAATTTGTTGTTGTTGTCTTTTTTTTAGCTTCAGAAGCGGATTTAAGTTAAAAATAAAAAATTAAAACACCATACCTCAAACCTCTTATAGTTTTACATATGTACTTAATATTGTACTTAACGAAACCTATATTCTAATTCATTATTAAAAATACAATGAACATATCTTAACAAATGTTATTTAATTAAACGAATCTTCCATATATTTATATATAATATACATAAATTTCTGTTCGCTTATAGTTCTCTCATTTCAATTACTTCAAAATTTAAGAAAACAAATATCTTTGTTTTGGAATTTTTTTTCTTCATTTTTATTCAAAAATTAAAAAAAAAACAACAATTACTTTGCTTTACTGTTAAGAATGATACCGTCATATTTCTGTTGGAACCATTTCATGGCATCTTCTTTATTTAGTAGATGTTGGCAACCAACTTTACCGGTCTTGCGACGTCTATGGGCAACATTGAAACCTGAAACAAATTAAAATTAAAATTAAATTAATCATTTTATATGTTTGAAGTGAACTAGAGTTCATTGAATGAATGAATGTCATTCTTCCACCTTAATATTTGTTAAATTCAAATTACAAACAAATATTATAATCAGCAGAAAATTTTCTAATCTTCGCAACGTGACTGGGACAATAAAGGTAATAATCCTTTTATTCTCCTAATTATTGTGCGTAAACTTGTTTAAGTGATGTTTAAATATGTTCAATTAATAAAAAAGAAAAATCTTAGTAAAAATATTTTTGGTGTTAAAATTTTGTAATAAATGCCCAAGACGTGTCCATAATATAATATAAAATAGCATTAATTACCTGGTCGTCCTAAGACAACGTAGAAATCCAAACCATAAATACCGATGGATGGATCATATTTGATACCTAAATCAATATGTTCTTGAATACCAAAACCAAAGTTTCCAGTAGATGAGAAATTGTTTCGTCTCAATTCATATTCTCGAACCTGAAATAATATTTTTTTTAAAAAAAGCAATGTTAAACAAATTAGAACAGAAATATAAAAGTATTTTTTTCTGAAATGGAAGGTGTATGTGTATCTTTCGTATGTAAATCGATTAGTAAAATTTTAGTAAACAATTGTTGCAAATTGAAAGAAAATATTCTGGCACTGTGAGTTATCATTTAAAACCATTCTATTAAAAAGAACATGTGCTTAAAAATATTTTATAAACTTGAAATGCCTGGACTGAAACACTGCGGGTCATTTAAGACCAAATTCATAATTAATTGTTTACCTTAAGACCACGTTCCAAAATTTCTTCCGCCTTAGCTCCGCGAACAGTACAATGTACGGCAATTTTTTCATTACGACGAATACCAAATGACCGTACAGTATAACGTGCCTTTGAGAAAACTGGCTGTTGTCCAGTTAATTGTTCAAGAACCTAAAAATTAAAAACATTGCAATTCGTTGGTTTTTTTTTTTAATTATTATTAGTGTAAATAACAATTCAAAACAACGATTTTTAAGGTTATGTTCCATAAATTAATCAACATGTTGAAATTACATTTTGATTTTTTTTTTTTGTTTCTTTAGTTTCGATATACATTCACACATTAAAAATTATTAGTTTTGATTGCTTTGCAAATAGTTAGTTTAATTTTATTATTTTTTTTTATATGTAGCTTATAATATTGCAATTTTTAACAAACCTTTGCGGCTCGTGTAAGCCTATCACCAGATTCACCGACACAGATATTCAAACATAATTTTCGAATATGCAATTCACGCATAATATTCTTTGATGGATCCTTTTTAATTTTTTTTTGCTGGTCACCAGCCTTTTGGGCTGGCGTTGATTTAGCAGCAGCAGGCTAAAAATATAAACATAGCGATTTATTAAAAACCATTTCGCTTGAACGTTCACAACAAAAATCGAAAACATCAAAGGGTCCCAAATAAACAGTAAATTTTGAAACTTAACAAATGCCCCGTAAAAAAATAAATAATAAAATGTATTAACAATAGAACAAGGAACATTTTCGTATTAAATTTAATTATTTAAGATGATATGTTTTTTAAGATGATTTATGATTCTATAGAGAAATATTTAACGATACCTACCGACATTATATTTTGTTAGAAGAAAATCCTAAATGTCAAAATGACAGCAAATTCTCTTAAAATGTTGCTTTTTATTAATTCAGCTAATTCGATTAGTAATGTGTTTATACGTTTATTTTCATTGTGATGAGAACATTTTAAACTTTGAAAATTGCTGATATGATTTTTTTTCTGAAATTCTTGATGGTTACGTTTATTTGGGTAGGGCTATTTTCTCCCCAGTGATTATCTCCTCAAAGAAAAAGACAATTTTCGCCCCAAGAAAAAAGTGGATTTTCTCCCCAAAAAAGTCAATTATCTCCCCAAATTAAAAGTCAATTTACTCCCCAAACAAAAAATCGATTATCTCCCCAAAGTCGTATAACTCCCCAAAAATAAGTCAATTAACTCCCCAAAAGTCTCATAACTCCCCAAAAGTCTCATAACTCCCCAAAAATATTAATTAATTAATTAATTAATTTTTCCGTACCCAATTCCTTTTCTGCTTAGTCCTAGCGGGGTAACTATAAAGAAAGTGAAATGATGCTAGATGTCCGGATTGGTAAGATCGTAGTTAAGTCGATATATTCAGCACAAGATTCCTGGGCTAGCCTTCTAGCCAAGTCTATCTCTACAGAATTCATTTTCTGCTCAGCCCTAGCGGGGGAACTAGGATAAGAGTAAAATAATACTAGACGTCAGAATGGTGGAATTATAGCCAAATCGATACATATAGAATAATGATATTATAAACTAAATAATATTTAGGCCGTTTCTCAATTCATAATTTTTATGCATAATTACAAGCTAAATCGCCGCCATTTTGAATAAGTAGCTAAATTTAGTGCGTGTGAAAACCAATTCATAATTATCGAGATTGCACTAATTCAACGCTAAATTTTGACATCTCCTTGAAAAACAAATGCATCGAGATATCTCGAAATTTAAATTTGGCTAAATATCTCGAAATTATACAAATACGTCGGAAATTATGCAAATAAGTTTAGCCACCTTTTTACGTGACTAAATTGAATTTATCCTAGATTTAGCAAATAATTATGAATTGAGAAACAGCCTTACTGCAATTTTAAAAAATTAAGATAATGAATCGGATTGGGTACGGAAATATTGGCGAATAGAATGGGAATACAATTAATATTTTTGGAGAGTTATGAGACTTTTGGGGAGTTAATTGACTTATTTTTGGGGAGTAATACGACTTTGGGGAGATACTTGATTTATTGTTTGGGGACTTTTAATTTGGGGAGATAATTGACTTTCTTGGGGAGAAAATCCACTTTTTTCTTGGGGAGAAAATTGACTTTTTCTTTGGGGAGATAATATCTGGGGAGAAAAAAGACTCACCCATTTATTTATATAATAAATTAGGAATAATTGCACATAAATACACAGAATACCAAAAATTTAATCAAAAAATTACATACACATAACAAGAGTATATTAAATCAACGAGTAAAGTAATTTAGTGTATTTTTGGTAGACACTAAAATATTTTTTTTGCGGATTCAAAACTTCAGATTGAGAATTGAGTTATTTGATGATGACATAACCAATGTTTCTGTTTTTTTTTTTTTTTTTTTTTCATATTTTAGTAATTATTTTCAAATTTAGTGGTTTTATTATAAATTAAATAAACAAAAACATTTATTTTATTGTAAATTACCTAAACTGATGCGTGAAAATTATAAAATTTTAATTTGTTTGTACAAAATTTATCATTTTGATTTGTTTTCTGTTATTACCGTAGAAATCCTTCCACTTTTCACGTAAAACATTATTTTTCGGAATATCAAACAAAACAATTTTATTTTTTATTGTGTTTTCTTTGTTAAAAGACAAAATGCAACAGTAACCCATTTTGTAGAAATGAGAAATGGCAAATTAAATAAATATTCTCAATTTCGAAGCATGAATTCGGCTTTTGAGTTCATTACGCTAAAAAACAAAATCATGTACCAACCGCACCCATCGAAAAACGAAATGACTTTACTCGTTGATTTAATATAATCTTCCAAATATAAATATAAACGATGTAAACGAGGTAAATAATAGTTCACCACCAGAGACGCCGACTTTTCAGCTGACAATGAGGGGCTCTAACGAAAAAACCAAAATAAAAATATATACATAAT
>JAABKK020000003.1:178963-201805 GCA_011634745.2 Catotricha subobsoleta
GGAACTGAAGTTATGCACATCTAAAAAACCACTGCAAAAATACATGAAAATATGTCCGCTTTACCGGAGAATGGCCCCATATTAAGTGTATTTGTAATTATGAATTATAATACTTAAAATTAATTAATTTATACATTTATAATCCATAAAAGTTTTTAGACATTTCGTTTCATCATAAGTAGCATTTCAAACAACTTATCACAAAGAAGCCTTCTTTGTGGTGATGGTGATAAAATCATCTTTGCATAAGAAAATAGTCTTTCTACTGATGCTGAAAACGGCAAAATAGTGTTAAACCTTAAAAAACACGGCTTTTATAAGAGGATATTCGGAAAGTATTTCAATATCAGTTTTTGAATTCGAAAAAAAACCTAGCATTTGCATTCTTAACTCTTCTTTTTCAGAAATACTATTATTAGATTTAGATGGTATTAAATCAAAATCGTAAAATTTGTAATGTAAATGTAATTCATTGCTTTTTTTTTAAAGTAATTGAATTCCTACCAAAAATTACTGCTTCCAAAATGTAATGTAAATTTTGCGTTACAAATAACGTGCCTCAAAAATATAATTCGGTACAATTACAAATTACTCAAATTGTAATTGAATAACGTAATTCAAATACATGCAATTTCAATTACGTGCATCCCTGTTCACAATATATGTTTTATATTAACAAATAATGCATAATTATGCATTACATTTAATTGATCACATCAAGATTTCTGGTGCTGACTAACAAAATAGATAATAAATAAAATATATATTAATATAATTGCATAAATATTTATTTAAATAATTGTGTAATACTTAATAAATGGTGATTTATTTTCAATTTTAACGATTTGGTTATAAATAATAGATTCAGAAAATTTAATAAAAAAAAAAAAGAAAAAAGAAATATAACAAAAATCTTATCATATATTCTTTGCTACGCAGTTTTGCATTATTAATTTAATAATTAAATCTGTATCATTGCTCGAAAGGTTTTTATTTCCAAATTTTCAAATAATAATTTGTCTGATCCTAAAATGTTTTAAATTGAATGTAACAATCAGACCAAAATGAGTTAAATCGATTACATTTATATTTTAAATTATGTTTTATTAATGCAATTTAAGAGCAATAAAGCGGAAAAAAGTTAATTAATGGTAATTAAAGTTTAATTGGTTTTCTCTCTTATATCAACCAAACAATGCTGACATTATTCTGTATTTTTGTGATTTGAATTAAATACATAGTATACCGGACCACCAAAAATACTAGTAATTATTTTTAATTAAATAATATATTGATAAATGGAAAAATAAATAAATATCGGGTCAGTATTCCATTAGTTAGATGACAACATGACGGTATTTGAAAATGTATAGGTTTTGATTTCGAACCTCTGGTGGATTTTGATGCGGTTTTTCGTTTTAAATTTTCTCGTAGACAAAGCGGTTAGAATTTAAAATTGAAAAATAATTATACATGGGTAAATAGAGAAAATAAAGATAATTTCAATTAATTTGTTGTTTTTACACAAGCAACTGTCATTTCCGACTATTGAAACCATCATATTTGGTTGCTTGTCTCGCTTTTCTCACTGTTGTTGAAAAATTAACCATTGAGCAACCGAAAAATTTCAACTATACAGTTCATAATTTCATATTTGGTGGTTGCAAGCGCAAGATAAACATCCAAATATGGTGGTTCCAAACGTCGGAAACCACAGTTGCTTGTGTGAAAACAACCGTTTCTCCATGTGTTTACAGTGATTCTAACAAAAGAACCCAACCATGAACCAGCCAAAAAACAGCTGATGACCAGGGATGTAAAAGATACTTCAAAATGTATCTTGTAAGATACAAGATAATAGATACTTTTCAAGATACTTTTTTTAAAAATACGCAAGTGAAATTCTTAAATTAAAACATGAAAATTTTAATTCTTAACTTGTATTTTATTGTAAGTAGTTATATATTTTAAATTAATTTATTAAACTTCTTTAAATGAAATATTAACAAAAAAAATATCAAAATAATTCACATTTGATATTTCAGTAGGTGCATAAGTATACTAGCAGCAAAAAAATGTATTAGAAATCAAAATATCTTATTTTTTTTTTACTATTCCAGTTTTGAAATTTAGAAGTTTTCTTAGCAAAAGAAAATACAAATAAAACATAGATTAGTGATAAATTGCATTGATGCAGATATAACGGGGCAACCAGTAGGTAATGCGAATGAGGATATACAGAATAGCCTTTCGTTTTCTCTTACTTGACTATTACACTATTACTATAACACAATGTAAATATGATCGATGCCTTGTTTACGCAAACAAAGCGAAAAGAGAACATCAATACTAATAATTATGTCTATAAGTTTTTGAATCTATAATGTTATCACATCATCAACATTTTAAACCAAAAAATTTAAAAGTATCTTAAAAAGTAACTTGTATCTTTTCAATGTAAGATACAAGTTTCATACAGATACAAGTTACATGGTCAATATTAAATGCATCTCAGATACAGATATGTACAAGATAATATCTTGTATCTTACGAATCGTATACTAAGTTTTTCTATATTTAGTTAGGGAAATATGACCACAATTTAACCCTAATAGTGCACTTTTTGATAAAAGCATGAAAATTTGTTTCCCGGTAAATTGAAAAATTTTGCATTTTTTTTTCGGCCTGTCAAAAGAATTGGATTCAGAATTTTTCAATTTACCGGGAAACAAATTTTCATGCTTTTATCAAAAAGTGCACTATTAAAGTTCCTATTTCCCTAACTAATTTAATTAAATATTAATAAAAATATGAATTGCTATTTATTTATGTAAGCCAACTAAAAACTGTAAACTATAAATCGGAATGAATATAGACGTGAATGGTAGGACAATTAAAATTACGGCCAGTTGATATAGCGTTCTCATGTAAATTTTGAAGAGAAAACTTGAATTTACCATTAAACAGACAATTAAACAAAGTAATTCTCTTATTCTCTTTTTCATTATCGATAATCTCATAATAATTCATTTAAATGTGTTTTAAGCGAATATTATAAATATTGAGTATCCCTGAATTTTACATCAAACTGACTCTGACTACATTTAGTCTCCATTCTAATTTAAAATATAAACATTATTCATATAAACTTATGAAGCTATTAAACAATATATATAGAAAATATATAATGCATTATATTTAAATCGCCTGTAAGTTATATTTAAATGATTTTTTTTTCTTCTCAACAATAATGCATTATATGTAATATAGTCATAATATCTATAAAGCTGTAACTGTCTGTACATTTTAGATATTAGGAGATAACTGGTATGTTAAAAAGCCAGCGGGTATTATAACGATGGGGGAGTTGAAAATGGGTGGCTATTATTATATGTTTATATCTAATACCTATCTAATAATATTTCTATTATACAGAGAACAAAATAAATGCGTTGGAAAACAAAGCAACAAACTAGGGTTGCCGCAGGGTTTTCATTATTTCCTTAAATATACAACAACAATAATAAGTATAGATTTAAAACTATAGATAATGTAAGAGATTCGAAACTTTATTTGCATCTAATTATTTTTCTAGTGTCGCAAAATTGTTGTCGGACAATATGATCGATCATTTACTATTTGCATTTATTTCGAAACATGGATTTCAAACGTTAAATTAGGCTAACGTATCAGCATAAAGTAAGTCGGACCATTTAAACTGAATTGGTTAAAAACGTAAATAAATTAGATTTATAGATGAATTAGTTTGTAATTGTATGACCTCACAATAAATATTGTAGAATGTTTTTGAATGTACACCGGTTAACCCAAGTGGTATACTCGTATTTTAGTCCACTTTTAGTGTTACCGGATCGTTCTATTATTCATCGGTAGCTGTCAAATGTTGGATTTCGTATTTTTTAAAGTCAGTGGTTAACCGGTGAATATTCGAAAACGTCCGTATTAAATTATATCCCGTAATCGAATTAAGTTCTTATATGCATATTAAAATTTATGCCAAACTTTCTAACTGATTTTAAAGAATAGTAACAGGACCGTATCTACTAAGACGCTCGTGAGGGCTCAGCCAGTTAAAGGTACTATTTGCATAAAGTGCGGGTTTTCTCGCGGTTTATCTTTTACATGGTCTCTTTCTATGGTTTTAGGTCTTACATTTTAAACTGCGACCAACTTACAGATCAGCCAACGAGTCGTGACCAACATATATTTTTTCACATATTTCTCTCCTTTTTCCCCCTTAAAATCTATTGTTTTTGATACGATGCGCAGATAAGACGAATTTTGCCGGCCGCGCTGTACTTCGTTGGTGACCAAAATCTATCTTAACCTCGTATTTATAAAAAGTTATATCACACATTCGAAGCTTGGCCAGCTCTGCGATCTTGGACTGGTTACGGCACTGAGTATTAATCAGAATTCTCTATAGGTATATTTGTATTTTAAAAAAGGAAAATAGATCATCGCGGGATCGGTACTGACCCTTTTTTTTTACCAAGATTTTTTTTTTTTAATTTCTTACAAATATGAAGCGTGTCCCATTCCATTGGCAGCTTGTTTTTTTGAAATAGGAAAATTATTTATTTTTGTTACTTTTGTTTGCATATACAATTTATGGTAAATGATTTGAAACCATGCATAAACAGTAAATATGACTATGTAAATGTTTACAAGAGTACATGTTTATATGTGTGATTTTAATTAGACGTAAGTATTGAATGATAAAATTTAGAAATATTTTCACAATTCTGAGGTTTATGAGATTTGGACATATTAGATAATTTTTAGGCAAAAGGTTATTAGGTTAACCACAACCACAAATCAAAAATGAGAAACAAGCAAGACGACAGACAATAGAATCATTCAGATTAAATATCTTTTAAGTAATACACGATTCCAATTCTACTTTCTTATAAATCGACTATAATAATAATAATAAGAATTACAGAAACTGTAAATAATGTTTGCAATGTCGACAGTTTATAGATAAATTGGTTAAAAGCATTAAAAGATTTATTAAAAGATTTATGAAGTGAATTGAAGTGTAAGTATGTAGTTATATTTGTAGCTTATAAATTGTAATAATAATACTCATTAGAAACTTTTTTAAATATTCATCCATTTTGTTTATGTGGTGCCGAAATTTAATAGCAGGTTGGTTCAGGTTTAGTTTTAGAGATACAGCATTGTTTTTTCACTAATTTAAATTATGATTTTTTATACAACGACTATTCTGCTGCTGGTCTCCTTCTGCAGCCAAATTCTAACTTAGTCATTTGCGAAAGTTATTGCCATTTTAGTGGAAAACTAATCAAATTTCAAATATTTACAAAATTAGAATAGCCCGTGTTAGCTGAATCACTCCGTATATATTTTATTCATTTAGCTTATTCATATTATCATAGAAAATTTGCTGAACAACCCAACGTAAATAGATATACGTAATTATTATTACCTATGATATAAAAATTCATTTAAAAGTCTCATATTTGTTTGTTTGTTTTATTTTGTTTTGTTTGTCTTTTTTTTTAATAACGCGAGGACAAACCAAACAGAAATGAAATATTTTTACTTTTATCTGAAAGTGTATTTATTATGAAATTTGAAACATATTTCATTATTTACTTTTTTACATGGAATGTAAATAGAGCATATTATTGTATTTTAAATTCAGTAACGGTTTAATTCCTTTGATTAATTATTTACTCTGCTGAATTTTAAATAAAATTTGAATGTAAATTAATTTTAAAACGAATAAGTATACTTAATACATATTAAAAAAAAATATATTTATTAAAATTTGCACATTTATTCACTAATAGTTAAAAAGAAATCCGATATCATTTTAACAGTTTCCCAAATTTAGGATTTTAGTTTAATTTGGTCGCATTTCGAGATGTCACCCCTCGAGATCGAACGACTTTTATGGTCAAATCTAATTGGATTTTTTTTGGTTTGTTTTTCTATTCTTTTATTTTCCATTTCGCGATAATATGTTGAGATGCTTAAATAAATAAGATTCATTTTAATGCAAATAGAATAGAATAAAATAAGTTTTATCATTATATTTATTCACTATATTGTATTTAATAATAACATAAAATATTAAAGGAATTCATTATGTGTAAATTCCACACCAAAAAACCATGATGAATATTAAACCAAACATCAATATTACTTGTTAACACAGGGAAGATAGAAATGGAAAAAAAAAAACATATTTACCCCCACACAAAAGAGTCATGACTTAATTAATTATTTATAACCTTAATTTTATTGAACATTCACGAATGCATATTTTAAAAAATAAGGAAAATATATATAGCACAAAACCACAATGCATCAATAAATCATTCTATTTCATATTATTTTTATTTTTTATTTTTATTTTATTTTTGTTATAGGTATGTGGTTTTCTTTAATGTTCGTCTATAGTTAATACCAGACTAAAAGATTTTATACAATGTACAATTACATAATGTACAAACCTACATGTCTGAAAAATGTAGATATTAAATATAAATATAAAGAATGAGAAACAAAATAAATAAAATATATATAGGTAAATATACAACAGGATGGATGGAGATCTCATGAGAATGAGAAAATTCTCTTGTCTTCCAGCATCGCAAAGATTCGCCTGTAGGTAGAATTATTTCACAACAAATACACATCACAACGATCAAACACTATATATTAATAATGGTGCACACAGAATAAAGTGTATATCGGTTTCGTTACAAAACTCTTAATATATGGATGGATGGATGGATGAAATAATATATTATATATCTGTGAAGGGACACAAACGCGCGGCAAAAGGTTACGACCCCAATCACAGCCTAAAGACATTTGTTATCATGAAACGGCATTCAATCGTGACCCAGCGTAGGCCTTCATATTTCATATATGTGAATATGGATTTAAAATACGAATCCAAATAATGGCAAAATATAAAAAAATAAAAAAATAAAAAAAAAACATAAAAACACATACACACATTTCTTATACTTATATATATTTATGCATATATGTAGGTAGGTATACATAATATATAAAATATAAAACGAAAAAATAACACAGAAACAAAAAGAAAAATAAGAATAATAATAATAATAATAATAATAATAATAATAATAATGTATGGCGTGAGAATTGTGAAGAAGACGAAATATTTACTAAAGTATTAAAAAAGTGTTTTATTCTGAAGTGAACATCTTCATATCAATCGACTGAAATATGAATTGAGAAATTATTTTACAAATACATACTAGAAGTCACTTATTAGTTAATAAAAGATAATATCTATGATCAATTCAATTATCTAATATCGAATGTAGGTCTAGGTATACTTATTAAATTAGTTACTAGAATACAAATTTGCGTATTAAATGAACAAGAAATTAAATAAATATTATTAAAAAAAAAAAAAACAAAAAAATATGTATTACGAAAACAAGTTGGTAGAAAATGTTATATCCAAATCAATATTCATCCCTCGGGCACATCATCACATATTTGAATTGTGTTATTTTTGCTTTAATTTCAATTTTTCTTCTTTTTTATTTATTTAAAAAATAGGATAGATTTCCTTTGTAGTTTTATTTCATATTTATTTTTTTGAATTGCGTTAATTTAAAAAACTATGTATCTAATGCATTAGTCAGACAATTTAATTAAAAATTAATGAGTTTTTGATTTTGCAACTCTTTCAATTTTTGCTTTTTGAGAAAATTGTTTTTAGAGTAGTTATAACTCTTACTTAAATGTAATTAAATGTTTTTTCAGAAGTACGGTGAAAAGTAAAATTTTATCATTTCAAGTACCTTTATAAAAAAAAAGAAGTAATTTAAATTTATTATTCAGAGTTCGATTTCAGTTTTATTTTTTATCAAAACAATGCGACAGGAATTTTTTTTAACATATTTATTTTATATTTTTAAATGAATCAAAAAAAATTAGATTAATATTTGTCTATTTTATATTTTGACCTTGAATGCTCAATAGAACAGTTTATAACAAATTTACACTAGAGAAATTAATTGCTGTTATGTTGGTAGCTATGAATTATATGAATTAGAAGTGCGGGCAATTTGAAATTCAAAGTTCAACAGTAAAAATAAAATATTTCTAGACGAATCAACAAAAAAGTAATGATGAGGCAGTTTTTTTTAGCATCGAAACTATCAATATAAAAAAATTCATTTTCCTGTCTCATTGTCGAATTATCAAAGGCTACTTTTTTAGTAATGGACTGCTAAATTTAGAAGTTTCTTCTCATTGCATGATGATCATCATAGATAGATATAGAGAACGAAATTTTAGATAAAATTCCTGTGAACATAATAACGTGAATATCTCAGAATAAACTAGCCAACGATCATTTGCTAGGATTGGTAAATAAACCAACCGCGAAAAATCTTACTCATTAAACTTTATCAATGTATCACATCAAGATCACATCAAATTCAATATAAAAAGCAATTAATTACAATTTTGTAACCATATAGAGTGCGAGAACATTAATATCTTTCTACAAAATACCACTGCGTCAGGAAATAATTAGCTTTTTTATTTAATTTAAACAATAGAAAACGTAGTAAGATAATAATTTATTTGCTGTCTAATAAAATGCTAGAATGTTTTAACATGAAAGTGATCAACTATTAAAGAAATATATTCATTATTTTTTTAAATTATTATGAATAAATATTTTTCATAACCATTTTAAAACAAAATGTCAAAACATTTTTACGTTGGCCAAACATGTAATAAAATTCTCGACCAATCTCGATGCATTATTCAAATTCAAAACTAAATGTCGTTACAAGTAATTACATTACGCCCATCCCTGGATCTGGCATTAGGTGCTATCTACAAATGCCATAATTATGACATTTCTGAGGCCGATTTAATATTTTTTCGAAAATGAAGTATAGGAGGGATAGTGATTATTTTATATATATATTTTTAATGCTTAATTAATTAATTAGTTAATTAATTAATTAATTAATGAGAAAAACGAGCAAAACGAGAATTAATTGAAAGATAAAATAATGCTAGGGATTATTTTTTTTCTTTGTTTAAGAAATTAATACTCGCAAAAATGAAGTTCTGTACCGCAATCTAATTGGTAGCTTGTTATATGAACTTTTACCTCAGATATGTCAATAATTTTGATATATGAATTTCCTAAAAACAACGCCATCACTTTCCCTATTGTATACTATTCTATGTTAATAACATAATCGACATATTTATATCTAGTTTCAGTCAGAAAAAAAAAATATTTTTATTTATATCCTATCTTGAAAAACAACCTCATAAAGTTAGCCAGCAAAAAAAAAAGAAGAAGAAAAATAACATTAAAACTAAATTTCGTTTCCGGTTTTGATCAATTCAAAAACACAACGAAAAATTCACGTTGTTGAAAGTTATAGAACTCGTTGTATGGAATAGCTTCAGGCAATCTTTAATTACAATTGGGTCGGGTTGGTCTTGCAGCGTTCAGTATATTTATGTAGGCTGGATGTTGGTAAAGAGAGAGCGATAGGTTTCGGTTGGTATTTATATCGAGAATTTCTGTGCATAATAATTCCAATATATATACAGAGGTATTTAAAGATAGTCCTTGTGATATATAGACGCGCACACCATACGCACATAAAGAGTTTTAAAATATATTTATATATAAAAAGTATGCAAATCAACTTTTTCGATCTATGTCCCAGGAGGCACAATTGTGCCCTCTATGATAATTATTTAAATTTATTTAAATATAATAAAGAAGAAGAAAAAAAATGGCTAAAGGGTTAAATGGATAGTGGCATGTTGTATATATATCACCGCATGAAGAGAATTGCATCGGAGTGCGAGCAAAAGATCTTTGTTGTCGGTTTTTAATAAGAAATATTTTAAAACCATATTAACATATTACAATGTAAAAATTTATGTTGTTGTCATAAAAGAAATACAAAACCTTCATATTATTATAATAATGCATATAAATGCGTTTAAAAAGAGGTTGTTACGTTTAATTGTGTTTGAATGAGGGTTGCATAAAGTAAACACCATACATTTTATAAACTTAATTTTCATGATTTTTATTTTTGTGATATTTATTTTCAAATTTGGACTAAAAGCTATTTGAAATACAAAAACTTTTGTGTAAATCTAGTCGAAGAGAATCTTTTAAATGAAATAAAGCTTGCACTTTTTTTTCCATATTTCACTTGAAGTTGTTAATTTAATGTTCTCACATTTTTTTTTAGCATTAATTCACTTTTAAGGAATGCGAAAAAGTAATTTTATAAATGCAAACGATATAAAACTACTTTTACCAAGATGGTCGGTATTTGTCAAATTTATGCTAAATTCCAAGAGTTTCTGCATAAGAATATAGAAAACTAAAATTGAATTTAATTAAGAAGTATTTTCTATTTTAAATTCGTTTTGAAAATACTTGGAGAAAAGCAGTTTTACTCAGTTTAAATACAAAATACAAAATAAATCTTGAGTATTTCAAATACAGAGTGAAATATAATTAAAAATTATTTCAAAAACATATTTCAAATCCATCCGAAATCTGTTCATTTAAAAAAAAGAAAAATTAACTATCGCGTATTCTATTATTAAGATGTCATTTACTTAATATTTACAATTAGCTTCAATATATAATTCGTAATTTATTCCATAAAATAATAATGTGTTTTTGATATTGAATATTAATATTGGAATATTGATTTTGATTTCTTTTATTGCAGTGAAAGTCTGGATATACATTTTTAACTTAAACTAAGATAATTGTCAACTACTAAGATTTCGATTGAAGAAATTTTAAATACATAAATCATATTAAAATATCAGGTTTTTCTCTCTCTATACTTCAACACACAACCCTTTCTCACAAATAATTTAATTTATATGATTATACAATTATACATAATAAATAAAATGTCAAAGAAACTGCTGTGTTTGGTTACCAAATCGCAGTATATAGCCTCAACTTTATATAATCATATAAATTACTTATGATATGATTTTGTATGTGTGTTAGTGTTAATGTACATGCGTTGCATACTCGTTTAATATTTTGTTGCCTTCCCTGCGGCATCACCGATGGCAATCCGGGACAAGTCAGACGACTGAATCTTCTAAATTCATATTTCCCTATGTACAGTTGTGGCTATGGCTATATAGATGTTCTTCTCCGTAATGGTATCTATGGATATGTATTTATAAAATATATTCGTGTGGCGCACAGAGTGGAAGCATATAGGAGAGCAGAGGTAGAGGTACCATCTCATTATTATTATATTCTTCTAGTTGATATGTACGTGAAAGCGGTATACCTCCACATCTCTCTATACCTTTAAGCAACAAAATAATATTTTTCTTAGGGACAGATTTCAAAATGGCGAATATTATGTTAAAAAATATATAATTTATATAATATTGATATTAATGTTTTATATGTTCTGATGTTGTACGCGATATCTACTCTACTCATATATATTTTCGATGATATACATAATATGTATCAACATTGATATATAAATATGTGGTGCGCTAAGTTGCAGCCATCTGTCGTTTTAAAATTATATTTTATAATAAATTTTCATATCTTTATTACCTGCGGGAATATTTTTTATATATATAATTTTTTTTTTTTTTGTTTTTTGTTTTTATCCACTTTTTTTTTTCTCGCAGCGCTATAATGCGCTGAATATAGTCAACGACTATAAATGCGATGCGATAATTATGCGTTGATATGGGTTTGATTTTTTCAGTATTTTCAGTCTTTTTTTCGTTTTGTATATTGCTACATCATGATTATGATAATAAAAACTTTGCCAACTTGCTAAATTATAAATTCAGAGATAGTGATAATAGTGAGATAATGTACTATTTATATGAATATATTTATATATGTTCAACGAACAAAATAATAATAATAATCAAAAAAAAAAAACATGTAATCCAATACATTGATGAAAAGTGGAAGCACTCGCTGTGATTGAAAAGACAAGAGAAACGGTATTTAACCAGTTTAGTTATTATATTATTCTAACTACCTGCATTTTATTAATTATGGTTATAAATTTTTGTAGTTAATTATGTATAAGCAATAAGATAATCATTTTCCTATATCAAATATATACCTATTGCCATACACTTTTAATCTTTATCTATCGTTATAAGTGAATATAAGATTGTGGAAAATGCTATATAATCGCATGATGAAGAGTAAATAAATAATAAACTCTTTAATATAAAACGCACAGTAGAAGTGTGTTATTTATAGTATAGTTGGAATGGAATTATAAATTATAAATCGAAAATTGCAAGCGCCGCACATTAACTCAAATTGCAGGTTTTGCATATACATACAAATATATATCCATATTCCATTTAAAGCACGCGCCAAACTCTCTGTAATAATTAGCGTTACATATTTCTATAACTTATGCCGTGCATATGTTTGGGTCGTATATCGAAATTTATTTTATGATTTTGGTGTGATGTACTACTAATTAGAAACGAGTTATTTTAACGAAAGTTAGTTTATAAATTATATTAAATATTTTCTAGATATAAATGATTTTTTTACAGATGGAAAAAATTCAAGTAGTTTTCTTTATTGGTGTTTATAGTTTCTCTATCTGAGCTATATTGACATATATTCCATAAGATTTAAAAATGATACAGATGTGCATACATATTTTTTTTAGTATTTCACAGAATTAATAGCTATTATACGTTATTGATTCTTCGTACATTTTTTATTTTATTTTTGAAAAACATAAAGTATAGGATTCGTTATTTTTTTTTCTATGATAATAATTTGAATGAAGAAAAAACGATTTTCTTAAAGAAGGTCGTAAAATGTGGGAGATTTGTACAACGTGTGGAAGAGATTTTCTATGTGAAATATTTTCCATGCACGCCTTACGAAAATCACATCCACATCTGATGAAAATCTTTCACATCTTATAAAAATCTTCTCCATCTTTTTTATTATAAAAAAGGTATGTATTTTACTGTCCGTAAAATAAGAAAAAATGTAGGGTATACGGATATAACAAAAATAAAGTAGTGTACCAATTAATTGGCAGCATGTTTTATTTTTATATAAAAAATAATTGTACTTATTTTAATACGCAAAAATAAAAAGTCACATTGGTTGCTTAATTTATAAATTTCTATAATTATCCCGTTAGTTATTTCTTGTTTGTTTGCTTGTTTTATTCTTTTGAAATCATGTGGATCTTTTGATTTCTCGTTTTTTTATATATATTTTTTTTTTATCTTAAGTGTTTTAATTCTCTTATAATTCAAACAGTTCATTCAATCACTCAATACTTTTAATTTTTTATCAATTTTCATTTCAATCATTCAATATTTTGCGATGTAATTCCACCTCACCACGGTCAGTACATTAAATAAATAAATTTATAAATATTAAATAAAAAGCTTAGTTGAACTGAGTCAACGATTCAGTTAACAAAGTAATTAAAACATTTTAAAAATATCTAACCCCATATGACCAACTCTTTGACTGTTTAAATTAAAAGAAAATATTCAATGGATATATCAAAAGGTTTCAGACTAAGGGCATTTAAAAGTTTTTATGATAATATTTATGATGGGACAAAAATAAATATGCCTTAGGATTTTGGCAATGTGTTCCAACGTTGATAATTTCAACAAACAGTTTATTCTATTTAAAATAAAAAAAATATATATATATATATATATTTTTTTGAATCTATTGGAAATTGGTTTTATTTTTTATTTGTATAGTTTTAGAAAATGTGAACCTTGCATATTTCGCCGAGAATAAAACGTTATTTCGTATAGATATAATAATGAATGCACATATAAATTTCTAAATAAAAGCAAAATATTTTTTTATAGTAACAATTCCACATTTAAATAGAATCGAAATTTGAATAACTTTAAATGCATACTAGCGACCCCCACAGTAAATATAAATGCCACACATAATAATAAGTGAATTTTCTTAAATATATTATGTGCGTACACATAAGTTTTGAATGTACTCTGTACCTATCAAAACTATATATTATTTCATTTATATTCTCTAAACATAAAATAACCGTCGCTATAAAAGATAATACATAAAAGATGTGAAAAATAATGTTCAACTTCAATCGCCAACTCGTGGTCATAAAATAAAACTTATGTCTTTTCCCAGACAATTTATAATGATGATATCGCGCGGCGTACCCATCGGGCATTTGATTTGACTCAGACACTCTATGCATCAAAATATCTATACAATATATTATATATACCATAGCATTTACTCTAACTCCACCATAACCATTCATTCTACACACATTTTACCACCAATATCCAAATAATAATAATAAAAAAAATCAAAAAAAAAATCAACAACAACAACAACAACAACAACATAATAGGCTCTTTATACAGGCAGATATAAATGTATATATAATAATGTGCTAAAAACGATTCGAGACAATCACGGTGCGCGCAATACAATATCATTTTCTGTGTTTTTATACTTGTATTAAGTATTTATAAAATACATAAGTTTTTAAAATCCATAGCGGATTATAATCGGATATTGTGTAAGTAAAATCGTACCAAAGTTAATGTACAAATTTATTTCGTGGGGGCAAATACCTACACAATAAAAGAAAAACAATTTCACTGAATGCATATATATATATAATATATGCATATATACTTGTACATGAATATTTAACTTATACGTTACCTTGACATGACGCCAATTTATTTTAATTGTATGAGAAGAGAACATTTTTTTTTTGTTTATTATTTTTTATTTATGGATTATGGAACCAATATATATATATACACGATGATGCATATAATGGGAGCATTTAAACGAATTCTTTTCCATTTAATAAAATATATCATTTTATAAAGTGTAGGTACTTATTTTATGTTATGCACCAACAATAAATTAAATACTCGCGTTAAAATTACTGCTGTCAAATACCTAATATGATTTTATGGTCGGACACATTCAATAGCAATAGTTTTATTTATTTATCTATTATTTTTTTATTTTTTTATTTTTTTTATTTTGGTTTTTCATAAATTTAAATAGAGACCAATCAGTAGTAACAATAAATTCATAGTAACATATAGAAATTTCAAATTTATTAGAATTTAATAAATAATATATATTTTATGTACTATTTGTATTATAATAAATAATTAAACTGAGTACTTTTAAAATATTCAATAGCCTCCAGGTTGATTGAAAACGAAATATTTTACTCTATACAAAACTGTCAGCTCCCTCTATTTATAATAAATGTAACCATAGCAGCCAGCAGCCAGCATCCAGCATCCAGCATCCAACAAACTATATAAGCATTATTATTATATTCAAAATTTGTATAGTGTTTTTCTTTTGTTCGGTTAATATAATATCTTCTAATATATTATTTTATATGACGATCGTACCTACAAAATAAATATGGAGAATATAAAATGGAATAAAGTAAAATAACGTACAGAAAGTTTTTTTTTTCTCTTCATTTTTTTTTTATCGCAACCCTGCCGCATACTTTTTCCTCTTGTACACATACCCGGCAGCCGTAAATTTAGCTTCATTCTAGATTTCCTTACGGCACCAGTCGCGTTAGCTGCAGGCTTTTAAACAACCCACATCTCTTCTTGTGTAGATATTATTTCATGTAGGTACCATTATCCATTATTATATATATATTTCTATATATATATTTCTATATAAATATAGATGGATGGAGGGCGCATATAATAATATAATATGTATTACATACATATATCAGACTACATGTTGTACCACTACCTATAACTACCTACCCTCTGGAAATCTAAAGTTGATCCTAAATCCTATTTCATTTTTTTTTTCTTCCATTTTCTAGGTTTAAAGTTTCATTTCATAAATAACATATAGCCAAAAGGAAATCAGGAAAGAGTTATACCTTCTGCATATATACACAATTTTATATAGAAAATATATTTTGCAGAATTGTATATTTAAGTAATAGGTTCGTTTTTACATTTTGGTATTTATGTAACGCAATATAATAATATAGATACTAACCCTACCTACCTTAACATTTTCAACAATATTTAATTCAAAGTATATTATACAATTTCAGATTGATACTTGAATACATAAAGCTATACAAACGAAGTATTGTTGATTAAATTTTATTTATTTTTGTTTATGCGGTTCTATTATTTTGTTTATGAATCTAATCTAAAAGTCTTTTTCAATGTAATATTTACCCAATAAACAGTTTCACACGCGTTTATGTGCGTTTAACAACTGTTCATGTGACATGCATGATGTACCTATATGCTGCCTATATGATTAACTTATTCTATTGCATATCTCCAACAAGACGATGTACGTAAGTACACGAAAATTACTCCATGAATTCTCAATAATATCTATCATATTATATACATGAATGATGTACGTGTTATGTAATGTATCGTGTTGGAGCTATGTAATACACTAAGTATACACATAGCTGCATATAAATCAATCATATACATCATATAAACCATATAAACAGTTACACGTGTAAATACGTATGGGTATGGAGTTGTTTATTGGGTTATTTATCGTTACAAATAAAATGAAATTATATTCCTGCTAGTAGAGAATATTATATTAATTCCTCTATATGTTTTTTTTAGCGATAGGGAGAGAAAAAGAGAGAAGAGAGTGACAGCGAGAGTGAGTGAAAATTGTCAAGATAAGTAGCAGCACTAGCATTAAAGATATATATCTCAGATCTCACCACCAACATTCACAGTTTTACAGTTTGCCATAATATGCTAAACCATTGTCAAAAAAGATATTTTTTGTCTATATACTCCAATAAAATAAAATAATAAAATGTTTGAAAGCGCAGATATCTGTAAAAAAATATTTTTGTAGGTGTTAAAAAGCTAAAGGTTTCTTGTCTATTATTTTCTTATTTACGCACAGAAATCTATTGTTTTCATCAATCAGAAAATTTATTGAATAAGCATATTTTATGATTGGAAAGATTCATTCACGTGAACTCAGGTGAATCAAAAACGATATTAATTTAAATCTTCAGTTGTATGTTAATTATGGATTTTGCTTGATACATTTTTCGATATTTTAGAATGGTTAGCATTTATTAATTAAATGTTAGAGAAAACAGCTGAGATTCTTATCGTTTAATACGTCTTGAATGCTAGATTCATCCTTAAGTATCAGAATGCAAAATTTTCACAAATTGGATTATTATCGTTTTGCTCAGTAACTAAAACAAGTCCCCAGTTTCTTTCTTGTTTTCTTTTGTTTTTGAAGAATAACTGATTATAAAATCTATGGTATATTTGTATGTATATTTATGCTCTTAGTTAACATCCAAGCAGATAATCTTTGTCAAAAAAAAAAAAACTTTGTTTATGATATTGTTATTATCATTTTGATGAAATTTATATAAATCTTGTTGTTTCCTCTATGAATAATATATTATTAAAATAAAATCTATAGTGAAACATGCTGTGTTTTATATTCAGTCAGCCAGAGTGCCATGCCATCTGGGCCAAGAAGGTGGTAAGCCCATTTATATTTAAATAAAAATCCCATTTCCTGAGGCATCTTCATTTATATCTAATCCATTCTTCTTTAGAACTATTCGACAACAACAACATCAAATTTATATATTCCTACGTATAATAATAAATATGCATGCATATTACGACAGCGCGCAGAAAAATACTCTTTTGTGCGCTGAATAAATTGTAATGTTATTTATTTTATGCAAACATGTATTATATTTTGGTTTTCACAAAAAAAAAAACAACAACAACAACAAATAAATTAAATTTTGTATAAACGATTTTTTAGTTTAAATATTATTATAAACTACAATGTAAACTATCTAAATAGTATATTTAAACTATGTGTCTGTACAAATGTGAAAATGTATTCTATTTTATTTGTGATCTGGTCTATTAATAGTTTTATACACCGCTATGGGCGTTAAGCATCAACAAGTGTAACCACGAATATCGTGTAAGCAGTGCTTTTGATAAACTTTAACTTAGTTAAATTTGACTAAGCCTCGCGTTTCATAAAACCTAACTACATAGATGGGTTTCACGAGACCCGAGGTATGTAACTCGAGATTTGATCAAATTTAATACGAGATTTGTAGGTTCCCGAATGAAAATGAAATATTTGAAAAGTATTGAAATTGAATACTATTTATACTATTCAATCCTGTTTTAATACTTTTATACTCAATTCAATACTAAATTAAAAAACCTTTGTCGAAAATAGCAATGAATAGTATTAAAAATTCAATACTAATTTGAATGATTTACCTGGCATTTGGTAGTATAAAAATTGAATACTATTCTATACTATTCAATACCATTTTCATATTTTTTTATACTCAATTCAATACGTATACGACGTGTATCTCAGCTCATATCATATCAGGAGAATAATATGGGTATGGTATGGGGTAGTTCTATTCAGCCTTAATTTTAAAATATTTCCTAAATAAACTTTTCTATATGAGGTGTGGCATTCTTGTGTAATATATTTGGCCTAGCCACACGATATTCAGTTGACCAATTTAAAATATATTTCTCCAATAATGATTTATAGCGCTCTGCTTGAATGTTATATTCTTATTGTAAGTCTTTCAAAACGAGATGTCGTGAAAATCCATACTTATAATCAATTGCGCTAGTCAAGTTGGCTCAGCCAACGTGTCTCGTTTGAAAATTGAACCCAAGTTTCATCTAAGCAACATAGTATATGGTTCACGACGGTACCTCACCAAGTTGTTTAGTGCCAATTGCAATCGAAAATCCTTTTGGTTTTCGTTTAAATTGTGCTCAATTGTACTTAACTTGCTATTTAAGTCAAATTCATCAGTTGATAATGCTATACACAGTTGTTTTAGGAAATTTAATGTAGGTGAAAAGTTCAGCAAGGTTCCACTTTCGGGCTTCAAAGAGATCTAAAGTCGTCGGCGACCTGCCAATATATTAGTTTTAGAAAAACAAATTATCCAGAAACTTTTTATTATTATCTAAAAGAATAAAACAATTCAGTTTCAAATAAAATATAAAAAAATAAATAAATAAACACTGCATATTAGCAAGATATTAAATTTAATTGATGTTAAAAGCTCAACGCAGTAGGCGTAAAGTGCAATTTCTACACCTTCTTAACACAATCATTTATTCTCAATGAACATAGCGTGTTCTTGCGAAGAATATACGTAATTAAATTTTGTATACGTAAATTTAAGCATCATAATACATATAAGTATTATGTATATTAGTAATTGGTTAGGAAGAAGATTTGTATATAAGGCAAAAATATAAATATACTTTATTAAACGCACATTTATTTGTTTTTCATTCGTTTCTCGCACCACGTATAGATTATAGATAAAAAAAAAATAAATAAATACATTAACCGTATTGTACTTTGCGTGTTTTCAAGGCACGCCTCTCCAATTATTACTAATTCGCGCATTTATGTAACTTTTCATCTTCATGAACTTTTTTATGGTAATTGAATTCCTCCAGTAGGCATTTATTCATATATTAAACACACATTAGTTCGATGCTTGTTTTATTATATATATATTATATATAACCATAATTAATAATTATATTTAGTTTTATTTATTGTTAATTTGTTAGTTATTTAGGTGGTTACTAAAAGTCCAAATGTTTATTGAAATTTAAATTTATTGGCAATTTATGATCATTAATTTCGTTTATGTATGTAATGATTTTTTTTTAGATAAGGGGCTGTCAATAAAAGACGTCACGCTTTTTTGGTTGATTTTCGACACCCCTCTCCCCCCTTGTCACAAATGGTCACATCAGTGCGTAACCCACCACCCTCCCTCCCCGATGTCACGTCACAAACTAAAAATTCCAAAAAGTAAATATTTATTTTTGATAATATAAAAATAATTGCTATAAAAATTATTATTCCGCTCTACGCATTGGGCACGTTTCAAAACTTAAAGCTGGGCAACTCTTCAAAGAGTTAACCAGGTAAAACAAAATGCACAGATAATGAATTTCGGACGTCACATTTTCACGAGACCCCCCTTCCCCTGTCACAAATGGTCACATTTTGACCCCCCTCCCCTCTAAGTAGTATAGAAATATTTTAAATACACGATATACATATTTTTAATGAAGTCTAGGCGGCTAATCAAATATGTTAAAGCAGTTAATTTATTATCAACTTTACTATTACTCATTCTAGAACCTCTAATATTTCTATTTCTATTTCTATTAGACCTCAACGAAACGTATAATATGGAATTTAAGTATATATAAACAGACCTCTATCAAAGTAAGAGCAGCCTTACTCGCAAGAAAAAGTCTTTATACAGCCTATGAGATTTTTATATGCCAATTAAGATTCATCTGGTAACACAAAAGATAAAAATATTCAAAAAGAAATCTGGAGTCGATTGGTTCAACCCGCGAGGGTCAAAACTTTTAACCACAATGGACTCTGGATTTTGTTTTGATTGTTTTTGTTTTTATGCTATTTGTCACCAGATGAATGGATAGATAGATATTTTTCAATATGTAGTCAAGTTAATAATTAAAAAAAAAAAAAATCCTATAATGTAACAATATAATAGGTATTTTTCTTTCTTTTATTCAAAGTAGTCATGAGTTTTTTTTTTCCTTTGTTAAATAGTAGAGATATCATGATGATTTTTCCACTTTTAGCATTGTTCTTGTTCAAACACACGATTCTTTTTGTATAATGTCTGATGTGGTTTAAGCTTTATGTATTTGAATGTTTATTTTGTAAAACGGTGGATGTATGCTGTAGCACTATGTTCTGCATATACGTACCTACATATAATTTCCCATAATTTAAAATACATGGATAATTGTATTTTTGGACAGCAAAATACAAGTTAGTAGATAAGTTAAAATATAGATAAATGAGGTAATGTAAATATTTTTACAATAAAAGACTTAAATAAACAGTGATAGAAGTCTTTGTGATTGTGCCGGTTATTAGGTGGGAGACTAAAAAAAAAAATTTTACATAAAATATTTTTTTATTACAAAGAACGAAGCATTTCTTTATAAATTATTTAATCTATGCAATAATTTTATTCAAAAACCATTAAACTTTTGAATAGAGGGTACTTTTAAAAAACGAAACCATAATTATAAGAATTATTACATTTTTTGATCATGCTAAACTCGCTTGAACCGCTTTTCTAACAAAAGACACATGATTAAATTTATTTCAAGTCAGATTTTTTTTCTCCTGTAATTAAAGTAGAATGCGGTGGTCCGATTTTACGACCAACGAATTTGCGCCCAAAATAGAATTAGTGACATTAATATATAATAAATATCTTATATTTATTATACCATGATGGGGTATATAATCAATGATGAGCTCATATCAATTTACTAAAAACGATTCCTTATATTAGCTATATATTCTGTACCCGAAACAAACAAATAAAAAAAAGTAAAACTACTACTATATAAAATAACTAGACGTTTTTCAACATTTTTAAATAAATGTATATGTATATAAAATAAATACATATAACCTCTTACTCACCATATCAAAACATGAAGACAATCAATTTAAATGAAAGTTGGTCATTGATGCGAAACATAAAGGCTATTGTTTCCTTTACTGTTTTCGAAATAATATCTATTATATAATAGGTACAACATTTTATATATTTAGAAAAGCTTGTTCGTAACTTTATACAATATATCCCTGAGGAGTTTATATATTCCCGCAAACTAAAAGTAGAAATTGCAGTGGTATAGAAAATATTATGAAGATAATGCTTAATACTTAATACTTATATATTTATATATATAAATAAAATATCTGTAAACAGATAATATAACAGACATAGCCAAACCGATTATATTACAATATTATAAATTATAATGAAAACTGACCATTACTCCTTCTGAATATATGTGCACGGATAATATTTTCTATATTTTGTTTATCATGATCAGGTCACAGTATACAAACAAATATATGTTTTATGCTGATAATGGG
The DNA here is from genome assembly GCA_011634745.2 of Catotricha subobsoleta. Taxonomy (NCBI): domain Eukaryota; kingdom Metazoa; phylum Arthropoda; class Insecta; order Diptera; family Cecidomyiidae; genus Catotricha; species Catotricha subobsoleta. The sequence continues at coordinate 201,093 of JAABKK020000003.1, forward strand.
CACCTCTACCTATTTTGTTTTTATTGAATGAACAGAACGATATATGAAATTATTATGAATAAGTAAATAATGTGTTTATATATACATAACATATAAATAATAATAATAATAATAATAATAATAATAATAAAGAAATAATATGTTTATGTAAAATGTGTGTGCTAATCTACCTGAGTGTACGAAATACTATATATTTGATAATAAGTATATAATATAAATAATTGTAAAGAATATTAGAATTTTAAACATATAGATTGGAAATTTTCAATATAAAAAATGAGAGCTCAAAAAAATGTCTAAAAAAAAAGATTTCTTATTGAAAAAAACCGCGGAAAAACTCGCGCTAACCTTAGCCGACTTTTGAGAGAAACTGCAAAAACATACTATTTCTCTCCAAAATTTTTGGACATGCAAAGCATCAATAGCTCGTTCTAGCTACGGGGCTACTGGTATGTATTTTCCCAATAATATTTAGCTTTTCAATAAAATCTATTATCATATGGAATCTTTTAATCAACCAGTCTACATATTTACAATAAGTGAGTCTATTAGAAGAAAAACCCGTCGAGGTTAAAAAAAACACCTCAAGGTTAAAAAAAAAGCCACGAAGTTCTACCTACGCTTGAGCACATCGATGATCTCATTTATTTTCAAAATCCTTTTAGCGCGTTAATGAGAGGACAAAATGCAACTCAGAAAATCATGGTAGAAGG
>JAABKK020000003.1:201905-267377 GCA_011634745.2 Catotricha subobsoleta
TTTTATGTAGTAAAAAAACGCAAAATCCACAAATCGAGCGCTCAGAGTGATCTGGATTGAGTTAACGAACGCGCCGATAGAGACTATAATTTTTATGTTTACGATACATCTGATAAATGAAAAATATTTAAAATATTGTCTCGCATTGTGATCTGCTAACAGTTTTTTGTTATTATTAATATTAAATGAACAAAATGTATTTTGATCCATACTATATCCGTACATACTACCAGAAATAAACATTTAATAATAAATAATGTAAACAGAGTTAACGTTTATTATTTTTGAATTAAATAAATTTGTGACTAAAATTTATAACAGCGCCCTCACTTGAAAATATTTAACTTAGCAAGCATTTTTCAACAACAAAAAAAATTGCTAAATATCTTACCTACATGTTCAATACAAACAAGCAAAACGAAAGATGTACTGTGAGTACTGTGAGTAAATCGTAGTGTCATACACACGAAAGTGGATTTGGTTGTTGTTCTTCATTCTGACTATTTGTATTGAATTGTTTAGACGTAAAAATTCTTTCTGCTTAATAACTATTAAATTTGTAATTGTGAAAAAAAATCTAAATAGTTTCCATATTAAAATGGGAAAACGTAAAAATCAACCATTAATCGATTCTGATACAACTAGTGATAATAACTCTGCCTCAGATTTAGATTCGGTAAGTAATAATATATAAAAATGGTGTGCGTCAGTCAATTCTATTAATATATGATTAATTTTTTTTTTTATAAAAATTAAATCTTGAATTTTTAAAATATTATCATACTTTTTAAAACGTCTCTTATTTATTTTATTTTAGTTTAATATTGATTTAATAAACAAATTGTTCATAAATTTATATATCATTAGAAATTTTTAGTTAATAAAAAATTTTGACAATATCATTTATGAAAATGACATTTTATTAGTCCCTGCCAACTAAATAAAAATAAAAAGGAGTGTTGTTTTCGATTAGATATTTAAATATGTATGTGATTTTATTTCCTTAGGAGTTTCTATCACTAGCAAAAAAGAAGAAGAAACCAACATCAAGTGGTGATAAATCATCTAAACAACATAAACGTCAAATATCTGCTTCTGGGTCAGATTCAGACTGGGTATGTAGATAAATTTTGTATGCCTCTACCTAACCTATAATAGAATAGACAAACCTATCATTAAATATAATGAACATAAAATGTGCGTATATTTCGGCAGATGCCTCTTTAAACAAATTATCCAATTTGAATTTCTATACTTACTACTTTTAAATTCGTGAATAACATTTTCTTTTTTTTTTTTTTTTTTACTATTTCTATAAATTTTTATTATCTTTTTTGCTACGAAATTTTTTTAAATAATTTCAAATTACCATAATTCTTGGTTTGATATGCAGAGTACCGGGAAAAATCGAAAAAATTCTAATGCTCAATCACGTAAAAAGAAACGAACAAAGAAGGTATACAATAATATTATCAATAATAATAACTTATTATTATAATTTTTATTTTAAAACTTACGACAAAAAGTTACTTAATGATTTGTTCCATTTAGATGTCAAAAAGCTCATCTGAGTCAAATGAAGAATCGGATTCAGAGAATGATATTGATGATGATGATGATGATGATGATGGTATTGAAAAAAATTTAATAATGTCACCACCAAATGGAATAGAAGAAACTCCGAAAGCCTCGCCAAAATCAAAAACTCTTGTTCAAGATGATGAAGACGATGATAAATCTGAAATTGAAGAGGGCCAAGTGTCTTCTGATAGCTCCGATAGTTCAGATTCGGAGTTTAATGATGGTTTTGATGAAAACTTAATGGGTGATGATGAAGATCAAGCACGTCTTAAATCACTATCGGAAAAAGAACGTGAAACAGAAATATTTAAGCGGATTGAGCGACGCGATGAATTACGCACACGCTGGGAAATTGAAAGAAAATTACGTCAAGTAAAAAGAGCTGAACGTGCGAAGGACAAATCCAATACACCAAAAGACAAGAAACGTAAAGAAGAGAAACGTCGTAAGCGTGAACAAGAACGTGCTGGAGCTATAGCTGCGGCTTCTGTTAAACCAGTCATTTTCAAAAGTTCCCTTCCACCAGTTCCATCGCCAGCAGTTTCAATAAATGAAAAAGAGGAAGGTACAAGTACTGCTCCTGAATATTTTGATCCCAAGGAACGCTCAAAGGAACGTAAGAAAAATGTCGAAATGAATCGTACTGATGATAAGCGAAGTAATGCTATGGCAATGTTAAAAGCTAAACGGGAAGGCAAGCAAAAGCGTGAAGAAGAGGAAGCGGCAAAACGACGAGCTGAGCGTGAACAAGAGGATAAAGAAGAATTAGAAGGAGTTTCTGGTGGTAAATCTTCAATGAAATTGAAAGCATCCGACATTTATTCAGATGATAGTGGCAGCGATAGTGATGAGAAACGTTCAGGCAAAAGATCAACAAATAGTAGCAGTCGTTCATCAAGTGATTCAGATGATGAAAACACAAATAAATCTGCCTCATCTTCTTCGGCAACCAAGCGCCCAGTTTTTATTACTACTAAAGAAGAATTGAACAAAGTTCGATTATCGCGTTATAAAATGGAACGTTTTGTTGCATTACCATTTTTCGAACGTATAGTCTCAAATTGCTTTGTACGCATTAGCATTGGTAATAATACTAATAGTAGTCCAGTTTATCGTGTAGCAGAAGTTGTTGGTGTTGTAGAAACAGCTAAAATTTATTCACTTGGTAAAAATCGAACAAATAAAGGTCTCAAATTACGACACGGTACACAGGAACGAGTATTTCGATTGGAATTTATATCAAATTCAGATTTCACTGAAACTGAATTTGAAAAATGGAAATATGTTTGTGCAGCTGCTGACATCGAAATGCCAACCATTGACTTAATTGAACGAAAAACTAAAGATATTAAAGAAGCTGTTACTTATGAATTTAAAGATGAAGATGTTCATAAAATAATAGCAGAGAAAAATCGTTTTAGACAGCATCCGACCAATTATGCCATGAAAAAAACAGTTTTGATGAAAGAACGAGATGCTGCAATTCTACATGGTGATGATGATATTGCACGTGACTTAAGTACTCAAATTGAAGAGTTAGAAGAGCGCGCCAATTCATTAGATAAAAAACGTTCAAGCAGTATTAGTTTAATTTCTTATATAAATAATCGAAATCGTAAGAGAAATGTTGAAGAGGCAGAAAAGGCAATTATGGAAGAAGTACGGGCAAATAGAGGTTTAAAAATTGATGATCCATTTACGAGACGTTCCACAAAACCAACAATGGCATTTAAACAACGAGAGTCACAAGATGAATTACAACCAATGATACCAGCACCACCACCGCCAGGACGTAAGAAACATGATGATGACAAAAAAATGTTTGGACCTGCCGATAATAATTTGTATTCGCTACACGATTTTGAAATTGATTTAGATGTTGCACTCCCAAGTATGTATTATTAATATATTTTTTATTTCATCGCTACTGTATAAATATCAATAAGTTTATTTAATAGTCACATATATTTTATATTACTTTCTATATAAAATATAGTTGACTGCATGCTTTTGATGATAAATTAAAATCGTTTATAATTTCTTTTTTAAAAAATAAATATTTTCTTTGTTTACAGTAAATTCGGCTAATCATGTGCTACCGAAACCAATAATAGCAAAAGTTTCTGATGCAGCTCCAAAACGATCATTAAATTTGGAAGACTATAAAAAGAAACGAGGACTCATTTAGATATTCAATAAACAAAATGGCGGTTTTTGGCTAACACTCAATTTTAATTACTTACTTAATATTAAAAAGATAAAGTGTAGTCAAGTCTGTCATTCATATAATATTTTTTTTTTTTTATTTTTTTAAATTAGATAACTACTATATTTGGCATAACTTTTAATTTGAAATAATTTCGTAAAGCAATTTTCATTTTTTATTAGATTTTGTTTAATTGTAAATTGTGTTCACAACATTTATATTTACCGTTAAATCGTTATTACAATTAAATACATAAATCTCTGATAATTTTGTAATATGCATTACATTTTACAAATATTAATATTTCCAAAAAGACAAAAAAAAAATAAATAAATAAATAATTAATCATTTATGTTCTCATAAAATTGAAATGGGAAATAATAATTATTGCAATAAAATTGATATTGATAGAATTTATCAACCCTAAATATTAATTAAAAGCTATAGATTATCAAAACAAGTAAATTTACATCACATTTATACAGTGAAATTATAAAATAATTTCATATAAGATCAAGGACCGAGTTATTTTTTTTTTCTTTTTTGGTTTTTGTTGTTATTTTTTAAAATAAATTTGATTAAATAAACTTAATTTATTTCATTTTCTAACAAATTTTTTTTAATTATATTGTTTTTTTTTATTAAAATTGATGTATAAATTTTCATTTTAAATATATACTTAAGTTATATTCTTTTTTAAAATTTTAGACTCTCAGTGCATTGATTTATGTATAGAGTTTGTTCGTTCAGTAAATAGAAAAAACCACACAATAAATAAAAAAATAAACGTTTAGGATATTTAAGCAAAAACCACTAAATAGCTAAGTAAAATATTATTATTTTCTATAGTATGATCTACTATTGCGAGATTAGAAGAAAAAAAAAAATTAATGATTTAAAATTATGATTATGTAATTAATTAATAAGTATATTGTGTAGTATAAGTTATTTATAATAATAGAATAAATAAATGAGTACCAAGCAACGTATATAAATATTATGTTTTAATTTACTTAAAAACAAAAAACTGTTTATAAAAAGAATTTCGTTTCAAAGGATTGTTAATTCGACACTACCAAATTTTCGCTTCACATTATTGATCGTTTCAATGAGATTAACCGAATTTAATTAACATTTAGCATTTTAGTAGTAAATCTTCTATTTTGTTAACCAATTACACTTATTATTATTATTACTGATCCATAATTCGTACGAATTAAAATTCAATTCTCGTATTTAATATTGATAGTGCTAGGAAAAATTTGTATTTCATGTGGAAGATTATAGTTTTAGTGAGCAATCAAATATAAGAATATGAAATGTTTACTTAAATACTTATATTATTTATTCTACACGCAAATAGTATTTATAAATCGATGGACCTTAAGGTAATTATTAATAGGCATAAAAAGCTTTTGATATTCATAGATTATCTATTTTATTTTTCAAAAAGTTTGATACCAATACCACGACATTCTAATAATTAGTGTGTCAGCAGTGCCGTGCCGTTGGATCTTGGCGCTATAGGCAAGATTAAGGAATTTGCCGCCTTCAGCGTTGTTTCTAGACAAAATACAATATATTGGAAGCCAAAAAAAAAGAAACCCACTTCAAAAATGGTCCTCACTTTCCAATAAGTTTAAAAAACCGTGGGGAAAAACTCGCTCTGTCTCCTAGCCGACTTTTGAATAACTGAAAATACATACTATTTCTCCAAAACTACCGTCTGTATGCAAATCATATTTTGCAAAACTAAAAAAAAAACATACTATTTCATCTTCTTCCTACAAACCCAAAATTTCATCTCTTTCCCAAACCTTGAGTATAGCCCAGGGCCAGGGAATGAATGATTTAAATCAATTGATTTTTTTCTTAAATTTGATTTAAATCAAAACGAAATGATTTTTTTGATTTTTTTTATATTTAGATTTCGTTTTGTATTCAAAAACTAAATTTAAATTATGAAATAGTTCTTATTAACGTTTAATAACGCTTATTAATAGTTATTTTTTAATATATTAAGTTGTTGGCTTATCATTTTAAAATCATTTTTTTGTAATAAAATAAATCAGACTTTTTTGATTTAAATCAAAAAATATTGTTTTTTTTTAAAAAATCATTGATTTTTTCATTCCCTGAGCCCAACCACTTCCCTTATTTGCCGCCGTGTGCCAGTACCCGCCTTAATCCGGTAGTTAATGTAATAAAAATAATACTAAATCTAAAAAAAAAATGACGAGAATCGATTCCGCCTTTTGAGAATTTGCCCGCTCTAGGCCTAGGCCTATATGGGTGACACGGCCATGCCAATCCACGTTAATTTTGAAAATTTTAGTAAAAATTAAATCGACTAGCGGTACCACTTCCCGGACTACAATCAAGCTGTAATTTTTTTCGTGTTAATTTTTCCGGACGAGAATTCTTTAAAAATACATTGTATACTTATGAAAAAAAAAAAATTTATATAAAAAAATAAAAATTGTCACCCTAATATATATATATATATATATTGAACCGCACCTTTCGGCTTACGGTTAAACGGGTCTGCTTGAAAGATTTAAACAGAAATATTATTTGACATTTCTTTAACAATTAAAGTGAAAATTGTGTTGTCGCTGGAAATTAATAAACAAATAATTAACAAATCTTTCATAAAAACGTATTTAACTAAATAAAAACATTTACTTTTAGTGTTCTGTGTCTAAAAATCTATAAAATGCCGCCAGTTAAAACAAATCTAAAATGCAACCAATGCAAATGCACAGAATCATTTATGTGGAAATTAATAACGGATGATAATCAAATTTGCTATGATTGCTATGAGAAGAATAAAAGTAATCTAAAAAATGAATTGGAACCAACCACATTAGGCAAAGAAGATAAAAAATCGAAATTAAGAAAAAGTACGCGAAGTACAAGATATAAAGCAAAAAATACATCTAGCTCGGCAACAATAGCATCAGCAACACATCAAGTAATACCAGCCCTAACAAAAAGTGGTGCTGCCAAAGTTAGTGGTCGTGGTCGCCGAAGTATATTTAGAAAAACACCAGTAAAAGCACCAGTTATTTCAGCTACAACATCATATGTGAAAAGTCTTTTTTATAAGGTAAAAAATCTATAAAATATTCAATTTGTGTAAAACAGTTTTAATAACATGTGCACTTTCCATAATCGATTCAGGGTTCGTATATTCAAGTCGGCGATATTGTTTCGTTGTGCAATTCGAACCATGATACATTTTATGCCCAAATTCGTGGGCTAATGGTTGATACATTTTGTGAAAAATCAGCTGTTATCACTTGGCTTATACCGACAAAATCAAGTCCACCACCAAATGAAAAATTCGATCCATGCACATATTTAATTGGACCCGAAGAAGATAATCCACGTTTATTGTCATGTATGGAATTTGTTATGCATGCACCAAGTGATTATTATCATAACAAAACAACACCATATCCACCACCAGATAATAATAATTTCAGCACCAGCAATTCGAAAAATAACAGCGGATTTATTTGGACTAATATTGCAGTTTGATACGATTCATTCTGTTTAACATTATATATATATTTCTTTTCTTATAGTAATGACACATGGCTAATCGATAAATTTACTTTTTAATAAAAGAAACAATTAATTTTAAATGGTGAAAATAAAATTGCTCAATTGACACAAAAATATATTCATTCCTTTTTGCTTATTAATATCTTGAATATAGAGCAGACAGTTAAAATGGAAAATCTAAAATGTTTCCTTTCCGTAATTGTCTCTCAGACTTTGTTTAAAAGTACTTATAGCATATCTGCACTATATTCTCTATCGGCGTATGCAACGCAAACACTGCGGATTAACTAGCAGCTAGATCCATTTGTGTTTAATGAATACTAAGTACTTATCTTGCCTTATATGTTTTATTTAGCGAATTTCTTATTTTGCAGCTACTACAGTAAAAATAGAGGCTTTCAACTGTACTAGCAAATGGTCACCAATTCCAATATAGGTACATATAAAAGAATTCGATATTTTTGACTAAAAACTAAGTTTTAAAATCGACATATACCTTATAACAGCCCAATTGGGCGCATGAAAGAAAGAATTCTTTTAGCATGCTAAGATTTTTTTTGTGTGTAATTTGGGTAATGATGATTTTAACAAAGCTTTAACCAATTACATATAATGCTAATAACAGATCAGCGAGATATTCTAGATTAACGCAGGTGGATAAAGTTAAATTGATGAATATTTTTTGCTTTTGTTCATCAATTAAAATTTGTTTAATATCAATGGACACAGATTTAACTTATTTTACGAAAACAAATTAATAGTCGTCCTGTATTTATATTGTATATATATTAATCTAATTTCGTTATTCTGAAATATCTCGCTATAGTCTCTCGCTAGCATAACTAATTTAACATAATCCGAGTTAATTAGGAATTATTTCTCTAATACAAGGTAATACTGACTAGTGAAATATATTCTAGAATATCAAAAATGTACAAAATACATTAACTATACCAATATTTTATTAGCTCTCAATTGGATAAGATATAGCCGTGACTACAGTGATCTGGTTATTTTCGCGTACACGTCATAATACAATAGAAATAAGTATAGGGGAAAAAAGTAGAAATATGTGAGTAGCCGCCATGTGATATTTGTACTCTTTAGAGTCGTATTCTTCAATGTAAAGGGGTAGAGAGCTCTTAAAAACCTAGCGACTTTTCATTCAAATCGCATGCAAATCATATATTTTTATTCAGGTGATTTGAAAAAAGTAACCAACTTTACATATGAGGGGTCTAATTCCAAAAGTGGCAATCTCCATAATTTTTTTCAATCAATTATATGTCTTATTGTATTATGCAGTAAGGATGAAATGTGCTCAAAAAAATTATGGAGATTTCCGCTTTTGGAATTAGACCCCTCATATGTGTGACGCGAAAACTATTATGTAAATAAATAAATAAGGCTACAAGTCCTCTATAGTGCTAAAAAAAATCTCCAAAAGATTGCTTTCTGTTTTCAGAAAAAAGGGCATAAAAAGAGCAAAATTATATAGGGGTGCCAATACTTTTTGAAAAGGTAATGAGATTATCGAACTAGTGCGTGATGTACATTTTTCATTTTCACTGGAGTTTAAGCGGAAATTCTAAATAAAAATATCTCTTTCGCAAAAACACGGTGTTTTTATAATGCAAAATAAACATATAAAACGATAAAATTTTGTATATGAGTCTATATCCGTTTCAAGGGTTATGAAATTATGGAACTAGTGGCTGCAGCAATCGTTTGTAACTTTATAATTTTATCGATTCAGTGTTCACTCGCTAAATAGTAGACGTTAAAAAATTTATCATTTTATCGAAAAAGTCGCTGTTTTAACGATGTTTTATGATAAAAATTAACGATTTTAACAAATTGGTATTCTAATTTGAAATCGATAAATCTTGAATCTAATATTTTATTCGATTTATGATTTATCGACGAGAGATTAGAATACCGATTTCTTAAAATCGTTAATTTTTAACGTTTTATCACTTTATCATAACACGATAGGAATATGGCTGCTGATGTACATTTTCCATTTCATTTCTCGTTTTAATTAAATTACTATTAGATCCTAAAATCTGATTAATTTTCATATGAAAATGTGCACATAACCTCAATAATATTTCTGTAAATCTTTATTTATTTACTTAGTATTCCATCAATCGTTATGTATAATTATTAATTTGATTTGTTATTATGTTCTTTTATCGGTCAGCATATATATTTAGATTTATTACATTTTTAGTCGATAATTGATAGTGCTAAAAAAATATTTTTTAGCACTATAGAGGACTTTTAAAGAACAAAGTATTTTTTTTATGTAAGTACTAATCTAAAATAATATGTTTTAATTTTTTAATATGAATGAATGTCTGCACTGATGGTTTTTTTTTTCTTTAAGTTTTCTGTAATGCATGCAATTTGACACTTTTCAGAGGGCAAATAAACATCAAACAAATCGTTCATGATTTTCCTATTTCAATTCTGTTTAGTTTAGTATAAATATTAAATATCGAAAAGTTTAATCATGTTTCCGACTAGTTCGCAGAGAAGATTTTGGACATTTAAGAATGAACAAGAAATAGCTGAACTACGTATAAAACATAACCATCAGTTTGTAACACAACACGGAGACGAACTTGGTCTTGATGTAATTTTTTATATTTACAATTACAATAAATAATTTTAGTGATCGTTTTTTAAGTATAGCTTATGTTTATCGCAAACAAATTATTCAAATATTTAGTACACAGAATTATTTTGGTATCTGTTTTTTTTTTTTTAAATATCGGCCTTTCAATTAAATTTTAGTAATGTTAAATTAATTACTGCAAACAATTTCAATTTGTTATTTATGAAACATTAACTTTAATTTATTCTTCAAATCGCGAAGAGAGTAGTTATAAATCTTCAGTGGACCAGCTTGATATAAAAATGTGAGAATATTTTTAATTATATGATGCTTTCTTACAGAAGATTTGTAACAATTCTCTCGCATGGGATGTGTCTGAGCCAATGTGTTTGAAAATTTATTTATTGCAGGATAATCAACGACTGCAATATTTTCTAACACCTGAAGAAGAGAGAATGTTGTTGAAAAGCTACGAGTTGCATCTTAAAGATTTTTGCCGAAAATTTGAACCACCAATGCCGAAATGTATTATTGGTACCGCATTCCATTATTTTAAGCGATTCTATTTACATAATTCACCAATGGACTATCATCCAAAAGAGATCTTGTTTGTATACATGATTTTATTGAAATCTCAAATAAAAAATAAAATTTATTAATGTTTTACAATTGAATTGAATTTCAGAGCCACATGCGTATATTTATCTTGCAAAACTGAAGAATTTAATGTATCAATCGGTCAATTTGTTGGCAATATTAAAGGTGATCGTGTAAAAGCAATGGATATTATATTGTCAAATGAATTATTACTAATGCAACAATTGAATTATTATTTAACCGTTCATAATCCATTTCGACCAATCGAAGGTTTTCTTATTGATATTAAGACACGTTGCTCTTTAGTTAATCCCGATCGTTTACGCATTGGTATCGATGAATTTATTGATAAAACTTTTTTAACAGATGCCTGTTTATTGTTTGCACCATCACAATTAGCATTAGCTGCCGTTTTACATGCTGCTAGTAAAGAGCAAGAGAATTTAGACAGTTATGTTACAGAGTCGCTATTTTATCAAGCAAAAGATAAATTACCAGTTTTAATTGAAGCTGTTCGAAGTATATTTTATTAAAAATAAATTAATGATTTCCAGCATTGATGTTTTAATTAATTAAATTTTATTTTAATAATTAGAAATTCGTTCAATGGTTAAAACATTGGATCTTCCACAAAAAGATCGCGTTAAATATGTAGAGAGGAAATTGGAAAAATGCAGAAATCAAGAAAACAATCCAGATAGTCTTATGTAAGTGGAAATTGCACAATTTACAATTCAAATATTTTTTTTAATTGCATTTTGTTACAATAAACTTATATTTTAAAATGCCAATTCTATTAAAAAATTGTCTATAGTAAAAATTCTGTTTGCTTACAGCTATAAACAGCGAATGAAAAAAATGCTCGAAGATGAAGATGATATTGAATTAGATACGTCATCATATTCAGATGTTAATAATACAGCTGATGCCTCTATGTTGAGTCTTACTGCTTAAGTAATAGAATTCAATGAATTTATTATTATGAAGAATTTTATTTGTTTGCTATCAGAATATTGAAAATAAATGATGAATATATGCATTAAGTTTTGTATTTAAAATTAGATTTACATTGTTTTCTTTTAAAAAATATTTCATAATCAATTCCATAAGTATTTAGATTTATATATTAAATAGCTACGCGATTATGGATGATTTTTGTTCTTCATAAAACTATGTCATGATTATTGCGGAATCTTTTTAAATAAGCAAATCTACATAACGTTTTGGATAGAAATTAAATTTCGGTTTAATACCTATATATAAAAATAAAACCAACAAATTGTGAAAAAACATTATAATATTTATTTAATTTTTATTATTATTTTCTAATCGATATTTTACAAAATTATACTTTTATTTTTATTTTAATAATAACAATTAAAAATCATTTTTTTTTTGGTACTGGATTAAATTTACGTCAACCAATTCATAAATACAATTTGGTTATTTAGCTAGTACGAATTATTTTACCTTGATTCAAAAATATATAATTCTCGTTCTTCTTTAGACAATATTAGAAATTTAGTTCATTTCCTGTTCGATGGAAATTTGGTGACTACTGCCCTGCTCTGCCAAACTTAAAATACTGCTACTAAATGCTTGAATTTGTTTACTGGAATATCTGGATAAGCGTTAATCGTAGAGAACATATTGTGTCATTAATAAAGTTATTTATTTTGATCACATTTCTGATTTCGCTATCCCACATTAGGGCCCATTAAATAAGTTACAGCTTACCGTAATAGTAAATAAAAATTATAGAATTGTTGGTTTTGTGAAATAGCGCCATAACTTCACAAACTTCACAAGCTTCAAAGCTAAAACATTCGATTATAGCTTTATATAAAGGAACTCCATATATAACTTGTTGTTCGTGCTCATCATCATCAGTTACATTTATCTAATCGAGTGAAAGAGAAAATTTCTTCGTTATAATAAAATTTAATAAATTGACAAATATTATTTACATTTTCAAGCATAGTATGACGTTATGTAGCTGGTTTGTGTCCTACTTTGTTGTACTATTGTGTTGTTGAAAGCCAAGATCATGATTAGATGTTAAAACACTCATTGAAAAACGCTTAGCTAACAAATTAGTACCCGATCAACCACTCGATATAGACCTTTAACGAACGGTACGGACCTTAACGAAATCTTTAAAGATCTATAAACATCTATAAAGATCTATAAAGATCTTTAAATATTTCGGTAAGGTCCGTACCCTTTGTTAAAGGTCGATATCGAGTGGTTGATCGGGTATAACATATTAAATTTAACAAATATATGTTAAGGACTTCTGCAAAAAAATTAAATAATATATTTGAAATGTGATCTTACTTATTTTAATGAAATGTTCGAATTTATTGCCTTTCATTTTATTATCATACATTTTATAATATAATTTATACATAATTTTTAACCGAATATAGGTATTAACATGATAATTTTTTATATCAATGTACTAAAATCTATTTTAAAAAAAATCATAAATATATGAATTTATATTCTCCATTTTATCATTGACAACATTATAATTTTTTTTTTTCTTATCAAGTTCAAAGCTTAAATATATTTGCTTTTTTTTTAAATACATACTTTAACAACTTTTAAAAATAAATAAACTGTTTTAATAAATTTGAAAACTTAAATTATAACTTAAATCTAAAATTTAATAAATTTATAATTTAAATTAATGTATTTTACATTTTATACCACAAAAATAATGAAAAAAGGAAAACTATAACTTTTAAAATGTTTGGGAAATAAAGAAATGGAGTAATAAAATTATGTTTCGATAAGAATACAAACATTAACAAGTATCCACTCAAGTTATTCATTTTAAATAAATCAATTAACTTAAATAATTATTACGTACAGGTCAATAGCAGGAATTACTTGGTCATAAATTAAGATGTCCAAGTTGAACAATTATCTTATAAACATTTTGTGATTGCCATTATACTGTAAGTATAGAAATGATATAAAGTGATTCTTTTTTTTTTTGGCAATAACCTTATGATTTTATATTTTCCCTAAAAGTTGGATTTTCATCTTTTTTATAAGTCTTCAAGGACCTGTAAAAATCTACAACAGTCGACGACAATACTATAATAAAATAAATTTTATATTGCAAAAATGTCGTGTGTATCAGAATACATTTTTTTAAAAATAAATTCTAATATATTTTACGTACAAAATCTGATTATATACATAAATATATGTTGGTGTGTCGTCCTAGTATTTGAAAATGTTTTCTCTTTGTTAAGATATTATTACTATTTTACGTATTTGAGATAAAAATTTACGAAATTAATGAAATGTCCGAATTATTTTTAATAAAAATTACGTATATTACATGAAATTGATTAAAATGTTCTGAACTGGAAATTCGGACATCAGGACCAAAAGCATTCAAAATATTACGAAATAGAGAAAATCACTTAAGAATTGATGGTGAATTGTTAATCGAATTTATTCTTAATACGAAATTCTATCGTTATACAATTAGAAGGGAGAAAAAAAAATGTAATATTCGGCGAGCACACAAAATTAAATGTTGTGAAAACGAACTTCCAAATAAAACAATATTATAAATAATAAAAATGTAATGAAGCTTTATACAAAAATAAAGCTTCTAAACATAAGAATATCAAAAAAATTAAAAGGAATGAAAAGAGGAAACGGTATAAAGGTCACTGCAGTTATACTTAAAGTTTTCTTTTAAATTAATTTAAAATATATAATTTAATTGTAAATGTAGGAAATTTGTGCTCAAAAAAACTATATTGAAAAGAAAAACAAATAAATTTGAAAATAAAAAAAAAATAGAAATTATTAATGATAGGAAAACAAATTTTTAAAAATTTAGATATATGGAAAATAAATGAAAGAATGAAAATGGTACACTTATAAAATACAAGAAATTAAATAGGTTTGCTCATTTCATTGCCTTGCGTACATGTAAAAAATATCAGAGCCATGGCTTCATATGTGAAAAAAGCATTGTGTGTATTATTTTGATTGATTAAATTTTATAGTTTCTTACTCTTTTTTTTAATGCTCTTTAACTTGTGAGGAAAATACATAGTTTTTTTTGTTTATCGGTATATATTTGTTCAATTAGTTTGTGTTACGATTATGTTTTGTTTGTAGTTTCTTTTGAGTTTAAATTGTTGATGGTTTTAATGTGTTTCGTTTATTTATTCAAAGAAAAAATATGAATGTGATTTTTATTAATTGAAATTAATGGTTAATTAAATTTTAAATGAGTTATTTTATTAGTTTTTTTATTATTATTCTTTATTCGGGATGGAGAATAAAGAAAAAATATCTAAATCTATTAAATGTGAACGTATTAAAAATGTACATGATGGTGAGCATATATTTATACATAAGTCTATTTAATCCTAACTAAGTTTATGAAACTAGAAACAATAATTTGGTTATATTTTCAAATTGAGTAAGTTAAAAAGTTAATGCAAATCGTGTAAATGCACTAAAGCAAAATACTAATTGAAACAAAATAAAAATAATCACTCATTTTTTGAGTTTTCAAATATATCATTTTAATATCTCCAAATTTATTTAAGTATTCATGCATTCATGATTTTAGAAAAGAAAAAAATCAAATATCCTACAAAAATAAATATATATATAAAAAAAAACATGCTAATCAAATGTCATGCACTAGAAAGCAGCAATGTTTTATAATTTATCTTAAGCGTGTGTTGATTCCTTCGGTAAATTTTTGTTTTGAGATATTTAAAGTTTTCTCCTTTAGTTACAATAATATTTAGATGAGAACTCTTCAAAGAGGCATCAAGTATCTCATATTAAAAGAATTTTAGTTATTTATCTGGATTAAAAATTAAAAATTTTGGTTTTGATATTTCGTTAGTTGAATAATATTTTGGTCAATGATAGTAATTTAAATCAACAAATGTGTTAGTTGAATGTAAGCGAACTCGTTGGAATCGAATTGCAGCATAGAAATATCGTCATTATATATATTACATTACATTACATATTTGTAAAATCATTTAGTTAGAATTTCTTAATATACGCATTACGCAGTCTGGGTGCTGATTTGAAACTTTCCTTACTGAATTGGAGAATTCTATTTGATAACTAAGTATTTAATTTTAATGGAATGATATATATTTTTTTTCTTTTGAAGGTAACCATATAACATAAGAATGGACTACTTTGAACTAATTAACTTTACAATATAATTATTATCAATTTAATTTAAATGTTTAATTAAAATATTAAAACCGCTTTTAAGCATTTTAAACGTAATTGGGATTTAAAGATTATGAATTATATTACACATTTGCATAATCTATATATATATATAGATATATATTATTATTTTTTCAATATTTTGTTTCTTATGATCTAAAAATTTAATTGATGAATTTAATGCTTATAATTTAATTAATATTTTAGGGTATTTAAATTATTGATATGAATAATATTATGAATTACAATTACAATCATAACGAATTTATTTCTTATTACCAAAAATTCGTAATTTATGTGATCTGATTGATAAAATGACAGAAAGAAATACGATTTATTTTAATTTTTCTTTCTTTTAATGTTTTCGTTTTGAAACATATGCTCTAGAGCAGCTGTAATAAATGCATACGTTCAAGCATTGATTTTAATTGGAAAAAAGAAACGAATTTTCTGCGAAGAAATTTAATATAAATACTTGTGTCCTGGCGATAATTAAAGCTAATTCTATGGACCTTTTAGTTTATCTTATTAATTTATTATTGAAACATTCTGAAATTAGAAAGCATTCAAAAATTAACTTACAAGTATTATGAGAATACATAGTACGTTTTACTTAAAATAGAAAGTGAGGCGATTATCGGTCTTAGAGAAAATATCACTAAGACAAGATAGTTAGAAAAAATAGTTCTACTAAAAGTATGCCAAATAGATGAGTATTATTCAACTCTGTTAATCATTCTTTTACTTATATTATACGTTCAAATTATTGTCAAACTTATAGTCATTTAATGACCAACCTGTATTTAATTCAAACAACCTAACGAGATTAATTATCGCATTAGACACAATTTTATTTAGACTTTAATATCGCACTTATACTTTAAACAATCTAATAGCTGAATGGTCAGAAAGGTGGAAGAAGTTTTGCTATAGTCTCACATCTTTTTTTTAATGGATTCTTTTGCTCATTAGTTGTTATTACCTTCTGATTTTAATTAAAAATAAATCTTAAAGAGAATATATGATTCAAATTCATGCTGTCATTAGAAAATATTTATATATATATTTTTTTTTATTATTTTATATATAGAGCGCATCACTAACATGCAGTGTATAATGCCATACTAATGTTCTATCTAAATTTCTAATCATTTTTATAATTATTATTAAGATTCATATTCATTGTGAATGTTAATAAATTAGATAATGAATTGTGATGTACGGTGATATAATAAAGTCGTTTCTTTTTTTTGTAAATATTATTATTAAGTATATGATAATATATACTATATAATATATATCATACTAGTTCCCTCTATTAACCATTCGTAAAGAAATGATATTTATCGTTAACTAGCGATAGCAAATGTTATCAATCATTAAAGATTTTCAAATGTTTATCAATCTTTAAAGATCTTGAAAGATTGATAACATTTGGTGTCGCTAGTAAACGAAATATAACGTGTGGTTAATATAGGGTTGAAGAACATGCATAAACAAAATTTTACTGAATTAGTATTATTTTGTGTTTGTTTTGTAATAAATTGTGTATTTAAGTAATTAAGTGTAATATTTTGTTAGTGTTAGTGTTAGTTTGTGTGTTGATTATTTATTTATTTGCTTTTTTTTTTTCAAAAACTTCTTGATCAGAGTTTTTAATGTAAGAAATATTAAAACTCTTAGTCGAAAAATTTTTTAGCTATTAGGGGCAATATTAAATAAATAAAAAAGAAATAAGAAAATATGAAATAACTGAAACTAATAAAAATGTTTTTGAATGCGGTATTTAAATGTATATAGTTTGTATAATCGATTATTAGCTGTAGTTTTAATAGTTTATAATTTGTTAATCAATGTGATTCGATCATCGATAATTTCTAATTAATTTTGAGTGTGTGTATATTGTTAATAGCATTTAGTATTTCTGTTTATCTGTGATTATACTGTAATAATGAAACAGCTATGAGGAGTGCACCAATCAACATTAGTACATTATGTTCAATATTATAGATTGCTATAAAGCGAGGCAAACTTGTATTACACATATCTTCCTCACAAAAACACATACGGCCCTTGCCTGAACTTTCCATCATGCACACATGGTCAACCATAAATAAATTTATTTGAAGTTGCGATGTACACATTCGACGAACGACCTCATATGCTAAAAAAGATATAAGAAAAATTTAAAAAAAAAAACAAAAAAAGGTTGAACATTAGTTATTGAATATTATAGTAATAGCAAATATTTCAAATATGCAACGAGACCAATTAAGATTGGCCGATATATACCATTTTTCATCAATAAAAATTATATTTTAAACCATTTATTACAACCTACGTGATTTTGAATGCCTAACCATCTTAACGCAACATCCATTACATGTCATTAACGGTGGCTGGTCTCTTGGAAGTGCTGTATAATTAAATGGATCTTTACATCTTGCATCTGTCCATGAATCACATTCATAGCAGTATATTGAACGAGCTGAAATACATATTATTATAGAAAATACAAAATTCATTCAGACACAGAAAAAAAAACAAGCTGCCAATGGATTGGTACACGACTTCATTTTTCGTAAACATGTTACGTCTTTTGATATAATGACCATCAAAATCCGACCACTCAATCCTGAGATCCAGAAAGAGTGGTAAAAAAAAAAATTACGAAACCAATACTTGATTATTTTACAAAAATAAAGCAAAATAATTAAAACGAAAAGAACTTGTTAACACACAGCTACAGCAGTCGATCAATTATTTCAAAATTAATAAGTATATAATTGTATTAGAAGTTTAGCTTAATAATTTTTCAAATCAGTCTTATAAGTACTGATAACAAATATTTTTTGACCATTGAAATAATACATTAACATTTCTTACTTTGGCACTCAGCATTCACTTGAGGAATCCATAATAAATATAGTCCAAATAAGACTGAAAATAAAATTAATTTTAATTGTTAGTGCGGATGTTAGTAATTTGTTATTAAAGATAAAAAGCGCTTGCATGTCTTCAGTTTTCTGTCTATTATTAAGTCCATTATATGTATATGTATATTCTATGAAAAATAAATAAACCAATTTGTTTACCATAATCGATAAATCACTGAAAAGGAATGCATATTATTTAATATTAGCATCAAATAAGTTTACCTTAGACAATTTATAATATTTTCAGCTAAATATAAAATTAGTTAGAAAGAAATTGCTGTGGTAGCTCTAAACTAAGACATACTAAATAAAGTACAATTTGAAGGTAAATGTATCATACATTCAAATCGCACAAGAAATTTATAAATGCCGCAGCCAGAAATCAGTTTATAATGACGTATATGTTTAGAAAAATGTGGGGTTTCTATTGATTTAACAGGACAATTTCACTTCAATCTTCAAATAAACCACACAATTTTTTTTTAATAATTTTAACAACAATAAACGTTGAAATGTTTTTTTGCAAAATTTTATATTTTTCATCTATTTTGAATATTTCGATTTTATCACGAGTGACTGTTAAAACATGGCAAGCACGACGATTAACGAGAGAGTATTTTCTGGTGAAAAAAGTAATCTCAGCAATAAATATTCAATTAAATGAGGCTTCTACCAGTTTGAATTGTCTGAAAAGTAATATTGACGAAGTGCTAGTTATAACTTATCAACACCCAAAGATATAACACCCCAATGCGAAACAATGTGTAATAACTTCTAAACGAAGGATCCCATACAAAATGTACTCATGGCAGACTCCCACTTATTATCGGAGACGCATCCAATGGTATCCCCATTTACCCCCTCCGACACCCCCACAAAAAGTTTTAGTTTACAATTTTGACAAAGAGATAATTTACACTAGAGGCGGGTTAAAGGGTAGCCATAGCGGGGGAACTGGTATACCATTGGATGCGTCTTCGTAAATAAATGTGGGTCTTTTATGGATAAATTTTATATGGGACCGACCCTTCGTCTAGAAGTTATTACACATTGTTTCGCATTTGGGTGTTATCGCTCCACTCTAATATTCATCGAGAGGCTTGTACTTAACAACCCTACATTGAAAATAACTATTGTAGTTTTTTAAAATACTTATAGCAAGGTCGATAATAAATGTTGAACTTCATAGAATTCTATTTTTCTTATTCAATTTACCGCACATCCCTTCGATTTTCATAATAAAAGAATAATTATTTATGCATAAATTAAATTGTTTCATGCAATTTAAATTACTTAATATTTTGTGCGCTGCTGTTATAGATTATTTGTTTATTTAAATATAAAGAGATTTATTGAAGAGTATCTTATAAATATAATACACAGTATTTAGAGAAATAAATCTTTGGAACTATTAAATACAAATATAAAACTCTTAAAATGTATATAACTGTCGACATATATATAGATGATTTACAAGTGTCCAGATTTAATATTTGCTATTGAATATTATAGATTTTTAATTTTAAAGACACTTTTTTTTAAACGTGATTTTCTTTCCTCTTCGAATCATATTGCTTTCTTTTCGTAGAATATTTAACTTCTACAATTAAATTAAAATTTGTAATTTGTAATTCGTTCGCAATGCTATTTATTATATTGCATTGCAAATAAATGTTATTCAAATACAAATACGCAATAGAGCATAATAAATATACATAATAATAATTACAAAGTCACATAAAGTGTTTTGTATGACACGTTCTATAAACGCAATTCAAAAACTATATAGTATTTTAGGATGGTTTAAAGTATATTTAGAATGTGATCATTTCAGTTATATTATATTTATATATATATATATATTTTAAGAGTTAATAAAATTTCGTCAAAAATAAATATACACTGAGAAATATATAATGCCTACCTACCTCTTCCTAAATATAGACTAGACTGATCTTCTTTTATTTTTTTTTCATTTTTTTTTTTTCATTTCTCTTATATTTTTTTAAGTAATTATACATAAATATTTTGCTTTATATTGCCTAATAACAACAGTAATAACCAGCATAACATAAATATTTATTTATTTAGAGTAGAAAGAAAAAAATAGAATAATAAATAGAAAAAAATTAATATATGCAAATTGTTTAATAAATACGAACGTTCGGCTTAGGCAACATAGTGGGTGTCATTAAATATTTTCATTATTATTATTATGCGGTTAATGAATAAATTTTTAGATTGTAAATATACACAAAAACAAAATACACAATTTTCTTTTCATTATATTAACAATTTCGGCACAATCATTAATAACAATATTATGGTTTTATTTGAAAATAAGCAAACATTAAAGCCAATATTTTTTTTTTTTTTTTTAAATATTATACATAAAACACATATTATGGGTATATAAGTACTCACTGAAAATTAATAATCGAAAAACTTACGTGGAAAACATCGATAAGCGATACATAGTTGAGTATACATCAATGATACTTAAATACAAAATGAAAATTAATTTAATGTATATAGAAATAAATCGGATAGAAATATTTAATAATTTTCCATATAATTGAGAATCAATTGAAATATTTAATTATGTTTAAATAAATATATAACTTTCCATATTTTCTTCTTTTTTCTTCACAAACTAGAAAATTGATTTTTGGTTGAATATTATATTTGATTTTTACTAGCCAATATGCACGAAAGTAAATAAAATCTCAGAAAAAAACCGATAATACGAAGAACGACAATAATACATATATATAATTAATAATAAATAACAATTTGTAGACAATAAAATTGTTTGCAATGTCACAACAATCAGATGTGCAATCTTGAATTTTCTTTGCTACCGGATCCAAGAAAGCTTCATTCTGTATGGCAGCGGAAAACTTAAAGCATAAATTTATTGAATCCACGATATCTATATATTATCCATCATTCATTTTTTATGTTTACGTCTTTAAAAAGAAATTTCAACAGAAATAAAAAGTGTTGAAAAATGATGTAAAAAAAAAACACATAAACAATAATTTAAGTGTTATGAATGTTGTAATAACCAAACTTATAAACAATCGACGTAATTTTACAGATGCTCGCCTTCATGAAAACAAAAATCGTTGAATGATTAGTTTTTCTGAAATGGATATACCGTTCGGTTGTATGTATAAATAAATGATAGTAATTTTCATATTATATATTGCCAGTGAAGTGACATCAAATGGATCATTAACATTAAGCGATTATATAATAAAATCTAAATGTATATTTCATATTTGCGAGTGGGTGTGAATATGAGATGTGTAAGTGAATATTTGGATACTGGATCGATACAAATTTTCTAAATGGGAATTTCATTTTCAGTTTTTTTCTTCTATTTTTTTGCTGATGGATATAAATAAATAGCAGAGAATCAACAATATAAAGAGAGATATTCATAAATAAAAGTAAATATATAAATATGTTTTATATTATCATTTGGATGAATGCTTATTAAAAGATAGAACCATATTTTTAACATTTATCTTCAGCTCAAAGAACAACAACAAAAAAAACGATATCTTTGAATAGCTAGGTGACTTGCTGTTAAATGATTAATTTTGTTGGGATAACCTTATTTCATTTTTGTATTGATTTCAAGTCAAAAAAATGTTGATTGTTCCAAACTAAGCAGTAATACAAAAAAAAAAGAAAAGAAAAGAAAGAAAATGAAAGCGGATAAAAAATCACAATTAATATATTATATTATATATATATATAACTAATAGATTTTGATCTAACCAAACCTAATTCACAAAAAATCGAACTATATTTAATAGTATAGAGAAATCTTTGCCTGACATGGACCAAATTAAGTCAGCCAAAATTGCTGTGCATTATTATTAATATATTCTCATTTCTTAATTTCTCGATATTGCAGATAATTTATTTGTACACATTTTTTCAGTATACATAGCTTGTTCGAAGCATACGATTCGAAATGATCATGATCTTGTTAAATTTATTAAAATAAATAACCAATTTTTAAAGGGATATACTGGCAGAATAGTCCTAGAATTGGTTTTCTATGCCTTAAATCTACCAAATTTGATACGATATCAATCCCGTTATATTGTCAACAAGTTTTCATGTTAAATTAAATATAGATTCATTTTGCATACTATACTAAATGCTATCAACGGGCATCGCACTCATTCCTAACACTTTATGATACTACTAACTATAAACCTTCTAATATATTGAGAATTTACCTGCGGAATATAAATAAACAATAACTTATTTGCCTTTGGTAATTGTGTTGAGCATTAAGTGGCGTGTATGTATAATATTGAAATCAAAATCCATACATATTTATAATAACATGAAAAAAATGTTGTTATTACCCATTTAAGAGAGTATATAAATATACTGTATATTAAATATGATTTCAATAATCACAATTTTACAATTCACAATTTTTGGGTGCAATTAGGGCTAATTATATTACATATTACGAACATATATAACGCTCAATGGATTTAAGCACGCTACACATGTAATGCATCATCAATAATTTATGTTAATTGCACTAAAATATGATTCTGCATGTGCCCGTCCCTATTTTATTTCATAATATTTTTCGGAGATTTAATTTCGAATAATTTTTTTAAATTTCAATTAAGGATTACTTTAGAGTATAAAAGTGTGATCTAAATAAATAAAAAAAAAAACAAAAACAAAAATAAAATGTATTTTTTTTTTATTAGCCATATCTTTTCAGTAAGTCTAAGTAAATATTATACGTAATCCTAATGTATTACATTTCGCCACTGTATAAATAAAATTATCTAAACATAATATTTAGAAGAAATTGTTGTTATTCAGTTGTCAAAATGTCATGTTAAAGAAAGTTCTGAAGAAAATGAAAATTAATACCGTAACAAATGAAATTTTTATTAGTTATAATTATTGGTAGTTATACTCAACTTACCTAAAGAAATGACGATTCCATTTGTGGTAAACATTTCCCTTTGCCACCACATTTGATTTCCTTTTCAGTGCTCGTAAATTCCAAATTTTCAAATCATTTTATTATTAAAACATTTCCCGGTGGATTGATTAAAAAGATTGCTGGTCTTTAGAATTAACTACTAATTTAAAAAAAAAAAAAAACAAACAACCACTCGATTTAAAAACCATTTAATAAAATAATAAAAATAATTATCGATTTATAATTAATTTACATATATTTGATATTTCAAATAATTTTACATAAAAATACAAAAAAAAAACAAACAAATTGATTACCTACTTTTGTATTTGAAATGTAAATCCCGTACTTAGAGCCAATAAATAAAAAGTGCGCTTTATTTTCCTTTGATTTTTATTACCTATTGGTTTTTGAATTAAGATAAAACTCATTTTAATTGTAAATATTTAGAACGTATCAAAAAAAATTAATAATTAAAAAAAAAAAAAAAATTTAATAAATGGAAAATTAAATACTATTTTTGCGACATGCACAATATTTTTATCGATTTGTTTTGTGTATTTTTTTTTTTTTTTACTGGATACTGTAATGAGTTATAATGCGGAAAATTATACATGAAAGTTCACTCTATAAACAATATAAAGTTGCTTAAATTTTTAATGTTTCAAAAATCAAATAAAAATAACTTAATAAAAACAATTTTTTTTTCCCATTAGTTAATTCAAATGAATTGAAACCAGTTTTTTTTCAATCGGAATAGTTAGGAGAAATATAAACGAATTTGTTTTTATTAAACAATAATAAAAAGTTATGATGCTGATTTTGGGTCATGCAAGAATATCAGCATTATAATGAATAATGCACGTCGCATGAAAATAGAAAATGTAACACATTTTAGACGATTTGCGAGTACTATTTTTTTTTTGTTTTTTTTGTATTTTTTGTTTATTAAATTTATCTTTCAATATTTAGTTAGTACCATTTATTTAAAACTTAATAAATGAATAACTGTATTAGCTGTTGCATTATGAATGAATATGACCCATATATTGATTTAACATCGAAAAAAGAATATGCTTATTGAAAAGAAGCTTCTAAACACATTTAATAATCTTTAAGTAATGGATATTTAATTATCAAAAAAAAAAAGAAAAAAGAAAAGATGGAAAAACTCTGGAATATTTGAAATAACTGGTTAATTTGTTTTCTCTTAACACTTTTAATAAATAAATAGATATCTGCAATGCGGCGTGCAATTTTTTTTTTTATTTTAGTCAATAAAATATCAGAAACAGTCTATTTGGTATGTCGCAAAATAGAAACGATACACTTCAACGATGTTACACACAATTTAACCAAAGCAACAATTTCACAAAATTATTTCAGTGATATTATTTTTAATTTGTATTTTAATAGTCTTTTAAAATAATTTGGACCAATTCATCCAAGTATCGCAATGAAGCAAAAAAAAAAAAAACAAAAAACAGAGAACACAACAAAAACCATCCGCCACTCTTTTATAAGAACGATTTTTTTTATTTGTGATACGATGCGACACGACTCAAATGCTTATAGCTTTAATAATGAAAATTTTTCTGTGTTGGAAAATTCAATCGAATGTAACTTTCCGATTATAAACGATATACATTCACGAATATGTGAATGTAACGAGAGCATTTTTCCTTTAGCTTATTCGATTTATATTATTTGTATACAACAGCAAGGACATTGCCGTTTGTTGTAAATACAATTTTCCGTTTTGATGTCAGTATTTGAAGAATTTCTGTATATTTTGATTATGACATTTTAATTAATTTTCATTTTTAAATTTAATGCTTATGGTAAATTGGAAAACTGGTATTCATATGCAATTTTATAAGTTCAATAAATCATTTACACGAATTGTCCATGGCTTGCACGTATATGCAGGATTAATATTTTAACGGAAAATATGGATTGAATGATTGAAAATTTTATGTTTAATTATTTAAATAATTATTAAGTAGTTATACTTACTTCAAATGATAATTAATGGAAATCATATTACAACAAATAAAATGCTATAATGAAAAATGCAGGTACTTACTCATATTATGACTATTAAATTTGTATGCGAACTGTGTTAAGTAAATAAATAATTTGTTTTAAAAATTTAATAGTTTTTGAAATAATATTTTTTGTTTTCAAATGTATCAGAAAGAAAATATTGTATTTACTCATACTTCAGCTGTTTGATTATTGGATTATTGGTAATATATACCTCTACCTACTCTGTCATATATACTAATGTACTTCAAATTATTTAATTTTTCCAGTTACTCAGGACTAGAAAGATTTAAAACCTTTAAAGCCTGTTTACCTGTTTAATTGTGCGCTCTAAATGAAAACATTTTACTGTCCACACCAGTCCACACAGTCCATTGTCATATTATTTGTGGAACATATGTTTTTTTGTTTTGACTTTTCTTGTCTTGCGTACATAATGAAAATATAAAGTTTTTACAATGATTTTTATATCAATTTTTTTTTTGTAATATTCAATATCTTCATAACTGATCAATTGTTTTATAACATAATTAAACATGAATAACGAACAAAAACCGTTTGCTTGTAAGACGGATGGATGTGGAATGAGTTTTACAAATGAAGATCACCTAAATGTACACAGAAAAAAACATGACATGATATTAAATTTAGGTTTAGGAGCAAATAAAAGCGGTGTATTTGTTGGTGAGTCATAGCAAGGAAAATTAAGGATATTTGTTTTTTATTGATGTCAACTATCTAAAATTTTATTACCCACATTATATATTTTTAGCGGATCAGACTCCAACACCAACAAGACTTATTCGAAATTGTGATGAAGTCGGTTTATTTGAGGATTTACAACATGTCAATCCATTTGAAGAAACATTTCGACGTGCAGTTGAATCAAAGGAAACCATATCAATTCATCTTTCAACACGAAATACATTGGAATCATTAACATTTAATGGAGATGAAACATTACATACGCCCCATGTACTGCCCTACTTTAACATTACAAACGATAATAGTAAAATAATTGAAAGCAAAGCAGTATTAGACAGTGGCCATATCAATAATGGCACTAAAATAATACTTCCCATTTCCAGTGATATTAAATATAAGATTAACGAAAACTTAACAAATAGTTCAAAAGACACCGATATCCATAATGATTCAAAGTTAGATACAATACCAATTGCGTTAAATATTACTCCAGTTTTACCTATAAAAGAGACAGAAAATGACATTAAAACAAACAGTTTAGAAAATATGTTTTTTCTACCGCAACTAACCACATTTATTCAGCCAGCAAATACAACAATCTATGAAATACCTCACAAAAAATTCAAAATTATTTTACCATCACAAAATCAAATAGAAATACCACAATTAGTAATTAACTCAACAACTAGACCCACCACAGTCAATAGAAAATTAATCACCAATAATAAAACGAGAACGCTTAAAAAACTATGTCCAAAAATCGAAAAACAAATAGAGGCAAAGAACACAATATTGGAAGCCAAGCCAATTAAAGAGAAATTAAAAGAAGCTTTATTGAAAACAAACAAAAAATTTGAAATTTTAAGAAATACAGCTGCAGCCATTGACATACATGATAAGAGCTCAATACAATTGTGCGACAATAACGATAAAAGTGTGATTGTTTTGGAACAGAAATTAAAGCTTCAGTCAACCATAAATGATTCCAATAAGGATGATAAAAATAGTATGCCACAGTTACATATAAAAACAGTTGAAAAGAAACTTAATGTAAATACTGAACAAATATTAGTAAAAAATGATAAGATATTTGAAAGAAATCGAGCGGCCGCAAAAAGATATAGAAATAAATTAAAAAACTGGCATATTGACATTCAGCAAAGAAATACTGAATTGGAAGCAGAGAACGAAAGACTTAGAGCTGAACTGAAAAGAATTAAAACATTTTTATTGGCACATCAGGATTGTTCGGTAACCAGAGCAATGGCATTAGGTATCTAATATATAGTTTTTCTTTATACCAGCAATCTTTTTATGCATTTCGAATGTTCAAAGTATTCATTTTTTTTTAATTTCAGGTAAAAATATACCAATTGGCACACCCAAAGTAACGCTAAAAAATTTGCAACCAAAATTCACATCAGCTGACAATGGAAACATACAGAAAGAATTCAATGCTGACAATAACAGCAGTACAAAATCAGAATCAATATATTTAATTGTTCACAAAAATGATTGTAATACGGGAACAATGAATTAACATTTTAGAAATATTTTCAACATTTGTGTACTATACCAATTTATTTCTTAAATAAAAAATATGTAAAAAATGATCCCAGTGGAAATTATTTTACATGCAATCCATTTAATTTTTGCTTAATAATAAAATAATTAAATTGGGGCATAAGCTCCAAAAGAGACAAAATCATCTTTTTTAACCAAGTCGGTACAAGCGAATATCGATATTTTAAACGATTGCAAAACAGAAATGCCAAGTACTGTACAATTAATATAGAAGATTTTTCATCAACTGGTCAGTCAATCCACTCTCATAGAATGTTTTAATTCCCATGTAAGCAATACGGATGAGGAAATGAATTCCAAAATGACTATACCAGAAAGCGGACTTTTGCTCCTGCGATATATGCATTATTTTTCTTTTGAGCTGGAAGTTTGTATATAAGAATTATAAGTAATAACAGAGTTAATCTGAAAAGTTCCGTTTTTTTTTTTATTTCACAATTTTATTTGCATAATTTAAAACCAATTGACAATATTTACGTATATTATATAAATAATTTGTCTTTGCCTTTTAATATAGGATTTATTCAGATATCTAAAATTAATTTCTATTAATTAATTATATTTTATGAAGTAAATAAACCCGAAATATTTAATTCGAAATTAAATTTGATAGTTAATTCTGAAGTTAAAAATGGGTACTTCTAAATTCTGTTTGAATATTCACAGACTAAAGTTTTTTTCATTTAAGACATTAATTTTTTCCAATAGCTCTAAAGAATTCTTAACGAAGTTAAGAAAATCAAAAAATCCAAAAATATTACTACTTATAATTAAATCCATAGTAAACAGTAGGGTAAATTTTTATTTTTATTAAATATTAAAATAAAAGTTAGGAAATTTGAAAATTTGTGTGTATGGAACTAAAAAAAAAAGAAAAGAAAAGTCAAGTCAAGTCATCAATTTCCTCAAAAAATAAAGAAAGAAACTGGAGAGATTAGAAATAGAATTGAATATTGGTAGAATTATTATTGCTCACCCAGCTGGCTACATAAGCTACCCGTGAAATTCGGATGAGACTTTTGCTGTTTATAGTTTTTAAGGCTTTGTATAATTATATATATTACCAACTTTTCTAAAGAAAACACTAGGGGTATACCAAGGTTTCGTTCTTTTTCTGCGTATTCTCGTAGATTTCGAAAAGTTCATGTAAAAAAAGTATAAAAGTACGAACTGCGTTGTTTCGTATATTTGAAAAAAAAAAAAAATTAGAAAAAAAAAAAAAAACAAAACAAAAAAAAAATTATCAAACCAATACTTGATTTTTTTCAAAATTCGCAGAATTTCTCAAAAATGAAGTAAAATGAAAATAAGAATACGAGTAATTAATTTAATATTAAAATAATTGATATTACTGTTAATAATTTTTATTTAATGTTATTTTTAGTTACTATATTAATTTTATCAACAATGTATGGTTTTCAATAACTTTTTTATGTTTTGGTCATTGCTTTTAAGTCGATCTATTAAATTGCATTTTATTGAACAACAAGGTCAGCAAAAGAAAGTATCGTTGATGTGACATATTGCCGCTCTATACATCCATTCTATGGTATAACAATTATTAAACACAATAGAAAATTCATATAAATTTAGATGAATTTTCGTTCAATTTCAATTTCACCGTAAAATATTTTTTTTTTTTTTTTTTATATCTCCACTTCTTTATTTTACTGCTTCCTGGATATACCTGAGACTGGTTTTATCAGTACAGTTTTACTTCTTAATTGTGCTTCAGCATTAATTTCTTTAATAGCTTTTAAAACTTTTTTTGGTTCCGTAAGAAACCAAATCCATAAAATCTGTTGCTGGCGCCAGAATTTATTTGAATTCTAGAAACAAATTTAAAGAAGAAAAAAAGAAGGTATTTATTACTAATTTCAACTGTCACAAAAATATAACATCATTTTCAGAAGTTACTTACAAGCTTATTTTGAAACTCGGAGAATTCATTTTTAAAATGAACAATTCTTTCATCAATTTTATCGTTTTCTTTTTGCCATTGAATCTTATTTTTTTGGAAATTTATGTCCGAGTATTTTGGTTTATTAACAGGTCCATCGTTGATGAAACTCAATAATTGACGTTCAATGCCGTTTCTATAACACAGCAATACTTTTATGTTCAACAATATGATTTAAAAAAAAGAAGAAGCAAAACTTACATTTGATCAAGGAAACAAATAACACTGCTGTATGATTTCTTCATTAAAATATCATTTAAACCGTTGCAAATATTTAATTTAAATTTATCATATTCAACAATGCATTCTGAAAAACAATTTTCATTCATTTTAAATGGAATAATATTATTGCCATTGTGTGCGGATATTAAGGTTATAAATTGATTTAGAAAATGTGAATTAGCATCGACATCCAGTGTTGAGTTCAATATTGAGTTCATTGCTTCCTAAAAATTGTTAAAAAAAAAATATTATTCAGAAAAATTGGAAAAAAATTA
The DNA here is from genome assembly GCA_011634745.2 of Catotricha subobsoleta. Taxonomy (NCBI): domain Eukaryota; kingdom Metazoa; phylum Arthropoda; class Insecta; order Diptera; family Cecidomyiidae; genus Catotricha; species Catotricha subobsoleta. The sequence continues at coordinate 232,427 of JAABKK020000003.1, forward strand.
AATAAATTAAATTCTTTCGTTGTTGTCCAACGTACCATTCGTTTATTACAGATTTGCGCTTCTAATTTGTATTCATCAATTTTACTATCGAAATTATTTCGTACTTTGGCACGCTCATAATCCAGTTGCATAAATATCCATAGACATTCAGCGTTCATTAAACCATCCGATACAATATCGACAAATTGCTTTAAGTGATTGTATCGACGTTGAGCACGTTCTAATTTTTCTTTATTTCTCTCATAAATAATTAATTCAGTTTCTTGATAAACAATTTTATGTAATTGAATTTCCAATTTACTCATGAGACTCTCTCTATTTATTTGATGTATTTGTTCATTACGAATTGCCAATTCATTAACTTTCTTTCTAAAATAAATATTAAAAAAATATAGTAAAAACGATTTTAATTAATATCAAATTTAATTTGAAATAAAATCAATTTCAATTACCGCAATTCAGTGTAACTGGTTGGTAGGCAATTATTAATTTTATATTCTTCTATCAATTTTTCTTGACCAAATGTGGACATTTTATTTAAACATAATTTGTGCTGAGCGGCATATAAACTAGAAATAAAAACAAAAACAGTGTTAACAATCAATTAAATTCAATTGATATGCAATTTTACCGATTTTTAATATCCTGTAATTCCTGAAGAATTTCAGTAAAATCTGTTTCTCCCTCAGGATCTCCATAGCTCTAGAAATAATTAATTATGAAAAATTACATAGGTAATTGCTAAGCAACAATTCGTGTCGACATTAAAACTAATTTTGTTTATTCAATTTTTTGCAGCTCATTACGATTAAGTATATTTAATTTGAAATGTTCATTGAAATATTTACCTCGACCTTGAAATTCTTTTGCATATAAGAATCAGCACATTTTAAAAATGTGTCACACTTATTGAAATATTGCTCCAGTGGCATCTGATGCATAAATAATGGATATTTTTGCTATAGAGAAAAAAAAAGTGACACAATTGAAAATAGAATGGCCTTTAGACAACTATATTTTGAAGGATTTTGTTTTGTTTAAATTTACAATTACTCACAGTCTTCAGATAACATTGATTTAGTTCATTAACAATATTTCGATTGTTTAATTGGACATCTTGCAAATCGGAGACCTGTTTCAAACAATCTTGAATATACTTATCATCGTTGGAGACCAAAGTAATAATTTCTTTTTCCAATTGTACTAAATCATCAAGAACATTTGACTGGGTGCATCTGAAATAATATATTCAATTTAATTTAATCTGTTTATTGGTATGGCTATCAACAAATTACTTTAATTGTATCGATAAATCTTCATATAATTCTTGGGTAGCGCTCAAATCTTCAAATTTTCTTTCCAATTTTGTGACATCTCTGTCTGTGTATGACCAAATATCCGGATAGTTTTCTTCAATTTTGTTTAGTTCTTCTTTTAATTCGGCATCATTCAAAACATTTTTCTCGCTCTCAAGCTCATTATATCTACAATGGAAAATAATTTAGTTTTGATCAATGTGTCTTAGCATATTGTAAAATTCTATTCTATTCAGCTTTCTTACTTCAATTTTATGCAACTTACTCAACAATTTCTTCATCTGTGAGAATATTTTCAGCAATATTGGTTGTAAACCATGTGATTAGGCCTTTAAAATTTTCCTCATCACCAAGAATCCATTCCTGTATGCCGATTTTTCTTAAGTAATTTAGGTTCTGAAACAAAAAAAAAATATTGAATGTGAATGGTTTCTTCTGAAATAATATCGTTAATGAAAAAAATATAGCGCAATTCAAATGTTGTTGCATTATTATTCAAAATGATTTTCATCTTCTCTTTATTACGTTAAATTTGCAATTCCAAAAAATATATTTTAAAATTCGTAAATAATATCATACTTACATTATTGGAATCAGTCATATTTTCAGTTAATTTTACAATACACATTCATAAGCGCACTCGTTCACAGCCACAAAAACCAACAATTTTTGAACTGACAGTAAGAAAAAAATGGTTTGTAAGTTTTTTTTAAAGTATAATCCACAACATCCATTTACAACAATAAGCAATAATCACCAGAGGTGTTACTGTCGCTAGTAGTCGGTTTACACTTGAATTGTGTATGAATTGGTTCAACCATTGCTAGTTTAAGCTAAATAACTGACCAATTTTTATTATTTTGAGGGAAATAAGTGTTCTTTACATTAATTGATATCAAATACATCTTATATTCCCAAAAATATTAAAATTATGTCATTTATTTCGCTTAAACCACATTCGTTAATCTGGTTTAACTCACTATAGTGTCCGTAGCATACGTGCTATAATAAACTGTGACAACGGAATTGAAAATGACGAATAGGTCTTTGAGAAAAAAGTACTTAGAATAAGAAACAAATTAAAAAAATAATTTCTTTTTCTTTTTTTATGCGTTTTTTTTTCATACATAATTGTTTATATATATATATTGTTTCCATATGGTGTGCTCTACCGATAATTTATTATGTCTTTCCTACTTGCAACTACTTGTATGGAAAAGTTTCTACTTCTTTTTTTTTTTCGTGCAAGTTTTTACTAAATGTAAAGTTATTCATCGTGTGTAATTGTTATGAGCAGACGTGCGCCAGGGGGAGTGGGGGGGATAGTACTACCCCCCCTGAGTAGTATGTTTTATCGATTTGTGATTTATGTCTTTTCTAGTTAAATATGACCTCAGTTTAAAATAAAATTCTGATTTAACAATGACAATACCAATATGATAGAGCAAAAGACATACGTAGGGCTTACTTCAAGTAGGTTTCGCCTGTTTTACCGATACTATCCATCTATGTATCTACAATATCTTTGAGTTTTTTCCGCGGTATAGAAGTGGAAGTGAAAACCTTTTTTTTTGGCTCTCACATTTTACTGGCTAAAAAAAAAAATTTTTTTTTCGCAATCCACTCCTAATAAAAGTTCTTAATCCGTTCCAAATGGGTCAAATTGACCATTCGCATTTTTTGTCTCAACGCGCCCCTAATAAAAAAACAACCATTGTCAAATGTGATCTATTTTTGACGATGATCAATCACCCCCCCCCCTAAAACCTACCCCCTCCAATGCCCCTATAAAAGGACTTTTTTTTATAGCGGTCATCTTGTTTAGCGTACAAGAAAAAATATAGTTTTTTTTTAATTGCCGTTAACATATGACAACTTTTTCTCAAAAGACGGATGAGATACGATCATTCAAAGTGGTGAGTGGTTCAAATTGTCCCACTAGTAATAGATTAGGGCTAAAATTCAGTTTTCTAATCTATAAAATCAGACTTTGATTGCCATTTTTGCATACAAAGTCTGATTTTAAGTTAAGAAAACGAATAATGACGTTACATGCTATCGATGTATCGATCAGCGGTTCCCAATCTGTAGTCCGCGGACCCCTGGGAATCCGTTCAATTGATGTTGGGGGTCCGTCTAATTGGGGTTCTAAATATGGGTTCCAAACTTAGTTTTTAAGTATTTGTAGGTTATAAAAATGAATAAAAATGAATAATGGCGCGATGTATAGAGATAGGAAATACGAAGAATAAAAAGTTTACGAAAGATAGTGAATACCCCCAATAATACATAATTTATATTTTTTTAAATTTTTAATTACTTTTGTTTACAATATTATGTTTCAACCATTTTTTTTTTTTTTTGAATAAATAGTAAAGATATAAACATGATTATATTTAAAATATTGACGCGAAATAAAAAATGACGAAACAAATTTGACATTAAAGCGCGGAAAAATAAATTATTATTTAGTTGGGAGTTGCGCTACTGATTAAAAATAACTACCAACTGCTACAAAATAATAAATATAAAATGGCTGGATTAAAAGGTAATTGACGTTTTTCAAAAAAGAAATTATTTTTATTTAAATAAAACAAATGAAAAAATAAGAATACATTTGTTTTGCATTACATTTATCAGTAGCGCACGATACACGATTTTCATTAAAATTATAAATAATTTTCTATGAGTATATTTCTATTGGGTTTTTTTCATTCTTTCTTTATATGTTTGTGACTTTTTGGCTGACTCATTTTCATTACAACCGGGAATCATAACAAAAACATTGCGTATAAAATAGGGTAAGTGAATATTTATTGTTACAATAAGCGTCTCTGCAACGATTCATAATTACCTTAGCGTTTAGAGTAAGATGATTCATGTCAAAATTGTTTGTTCTTTGTCAAACATATCCTAATTACTCTGAAGTAACTCTGAATAATGGCTTGAAGATGTTTAATGTATTCAAGGGCAATAGTAAATTATTTAAATTAATTTTTAAATGTTTAAACTTTGTTTTCAAGCATTTCAGAACGTCAAAACTAATAAAAATTATTTATGTTTTTTTTATTTTTTAGATTAATTTGTTTGGCATTAGCTGGATCAGTTGGAATGACCTTGGTCATTCTGGCTTGCGCTCTTACCCAGTTTAGGTAAGATAAAATATGAATATTATTGCTTCTTATTAAAATTTTATGACATAAATCAAACAATGTACAATAAAATAACTAATAATTTTTATTAAACTCTTTTAGTTCATGGTGGCCTTTCTTCGTAGTATTATTTTACGTATTGTCAATATTTCCAACAATTTTTGCTAGAAGATTTGCACAAGATTCATTTTCAGGAACAAGTCCATGTCTTGAACTATCGATATTTGTAACAATGGGATTCATTATAAGCAGTTTTGCTTTACCGATTGTACTTGCTCGAAATGAGACGGTATTAAAATTCTAAATTATGTTTATAGATTTTTGTTAATTTAAATTTTTTTAATTTCAGATCAAATTGGGTGCCTGTTATCTAACAATAGGTGGAAATGTTGTTGTCTATTTAACGATCTTAGCATTTTTCTTAATAGCGGACAATGAAAATAATTACGGGGGTGTTTTCTAGTTTAAAATTAAATAAATAACTACTAAAATCATTCAACCAACTATTATCTGTAATAATTTATCAAAATGAAATGAAGAATATTTCATAAATAAAATAAATTGTACGTACCTCTATATGTCCAAATTCAAACAATATTGCAAAAAGAAAAAAAATATTAATCACAAAAAAGGACGCAACAAATGAATTTTTTGTACATTATTCTTGAGCAGAAAGTACCTACTTTTGCAGTTACACAAATAGTGATAATTTAGAACTTGCATAACTAACACTAATTTTTTTACAGTTTTTTTTTTTATAAATGAAAAGAACATAAACAAATTAGCTTAAACAAAAATTTCACACATTTATAAAATAATTAATCAAAGAAAATCTAATATTAAATATTAATTTAATCATTAAAATAAAATATGAATATGTTTTAATTCTTTAATCAGATTAAGCAACAGCACATTTACAAAGATAATAGAGAGATTTCGCAAATGTTACGGTTACATCATGAGAATCTCATGTTTACGTTTAAGGTTTATAGTCACGGTTACGTGATTTGCGAAATCTCTCTATTCATTTGGTAAGTACTTAACTATTTGATCATGTTTTATAATTTTGTCTATTTGTAAAATATCAAAGCAGTTTATTAATACCATTTGGGAATCATGAGAAGAATCGATTATACGCATATACAGTATCTTTTTAGGTAATAATTGTTCACGATTGTAAGTAAGATATGCATTTTGTGATATGATATTCTGTGATTGATTAAAGATTAATGATAACATTGATACATTTGGGTAGCTGGGCCATTCCACACGTAGCGTAACGTAAGTTACGATTTTTTGTTTTACTTCTTTTATATCTCACATCCAAAATATAGTTTTAATTGAAAAGTGATGTACAGGACAGGTACAGCGTAATTGTTCATTATATTAAAATGTACAGCGCCATACATCACTTTTCAATTAAAATATATTTTGGATGTGAGATATAAAAGAAAGAAAACAAAAAAGCTTAAATTACACTACGTATGGAATGGCCAAATTAGATAAATTTTTTTCAAATAATTTACAGATTATTATTATTTAGAATTGTTTGAATAAATTACATTAGTTAATACATAATACATTGTCTTCAAAAACCACTAATTACATTGACGTATCGTTTTTGAATTTTGATACATTCTGATATCAAATAGTGTTTCTCTGTTAAATGTGGGCGTTTCTAAACAATGATAATAAATATTTACTTAACATAAAGAGGAACCTCAGATAGATAAAAAAATATATAAAAATTTAATAGATATAGAAATAGATATACTTACACACACGTATTCACATTTTCTTTTTTATTACGTCTTCTTAATTCTTATACTTTTCAATTAAAGCCTATAGCAATTTCGAAATGCACTGTACAATTCCAAGTGAAATGGTTTGTGAAGCGAAATCTATATTTTTATTTTGTTATCAGAACGGGTACTTATTGATATTTCAATTCGATAATTTTTTAGTTTAATATAGTTTCATAAAAATAAATTTGAACACCAATTTTCTATGGTTTGAAATTTGAATTTACCAATCATTTCACGACCATTTCACAAAATCGCAGCATGCTAGGAGACGGATAAAAACTAAAAATCTCTAGATGTTTTAAACATAAATAGGATACAAATTGGCTAGAATGTAATCTAGTCTGTTTACCCAGCGATCTGGCATTCCACGTTTTCAGGCAAATTGTAGAAAAAAAAGGTTAGGCATGAAAAAATAATGGCAAATTTAGGGAATTTTCTTCTAATTGAATGAAACAATTTAATTTTTAATTTTGAAAAATGTGTATTTATAGAATTACGAACAGTTGTACAAAGTATAGGTTTTTGATTTACTAAAATTAAATCTGAAATCAAAATACTCGATGATGCCCTTAACTTAGATGCTCAGGAAACTTAAATATGGAAAAATAAAATGATAAAAATTCTTAAAAACAATAAATAACATTTTTTTTTCATTCAATTTGTTTTCGTTTATTTATTGTTAAAATATTGTCTAAAATTTATAATAATTTATAATTAAAAATTAGTAATATAATAACAATATAAGATAGAATTAATGACTGCGCCATTATTACACGACCGTTCCTAAAAAAAAAACACAATATTTTTTTTTTCTCTTGTTTAAAATTGGTCTAGTTTTTCATTTATTTATTTTTATTTATTTTATATTTTTTATTTATTTTCTTGTTTTTTTTTTCTTTTTTAATTAAATTATGTTTAACTTTAAACAGGAAAAAAAATTAAAATCTTTATTTTATTTACTTATTTAAAAAAAAAAATTGTTGTGTTTTCTGAGAGAAAAACCAATTATAAGAAATACAAATAAATTATAATTAAAAATTATTTTATTATATTATTAATAAATAAAACAGAAAAGATTAATACTTCTAACTTAGAAGAGAGATGCAGTTTTTTTTATTTGTTTAAAATATAATTAAAGATGGTAGACAACTACATATAAATATGGCGAGATTAATTTAATACAACATTTTTATACAGTTTTTTTTTTTTTAATTTAACAGTAATAATAAAGATGGATTGAGATTTTCTTTGTGTTTGTTTTCGTTGTTCTTTTTAATTTTTAGTATTCCACTTGTCAACGACAACTTCGCTCACTATAAAAATTAACATTTAAAAAAGAAATAATAATAATAAATATAGAAATAGAAAATTAGCAAAAATATATTTTATAAATATTCTATAATTTTTTTTTTTTTTGTTCATAAAAAATATAAAATTAAAAAGATTAGTTTAATTTTCTATAAATAAAAAAAAAAAAAAAATGTTTCGGAGGGGGGTTTAAAACATTCTCAAATCGGTATTTATGTGTTTAAATTTAGATTGGTAATAATTATGTAATTCGATTTCGATTTAATTTAAAATAAAATGATATTAATTTACTTTTAAATTGTAGTTAATTTTGTGGTTGGTCATAAATGCGTCAAAGGCATGGGAATGGCATCCATTCATAACTTAATTCATATTGCAATCGAATTGAAACTACATCGCATTATTACAAAATGAACCAATCCATTATTAATTATTATTAGCATCATGGAAAAGGGCCATTAATAAAATAATCATAATAATTATTGAATTCAAATGACTACTTCAACACTCTCATAACAAGGTTTATAAATATAAATAATTTTATGTTATTTTATGCAATTTAAATTAAAAAGAAAATAGTAAACTTAATTATAATAACAAGTAAATCATAAATTAAGGAGCTCGGTTTTTTTTTTTTTTTGTTTTTAATTATTACTAGGATTTATTTTTATTTTTTGTTCGTGTGTATGTGTAAAATGTGTGCGGATATGATTGTCCAATTTTTTTGCGGGTGTCCTTGGTTTTCGCTTTCATTTTTTTTAACTTTCTATTTGGGGGTTGGATCCAAGCAAAAGCAGTATTTTTTTTTTTTTTTGAATTTGGTTTGGTTTGGTTTTTTTTTTTTTTTGGTTATTATTTGGTTCGGTTGATGATTGATGCACAAATTTCCAATTCTTTTTTAATTTTTTAATTTTTTCAACATCTCACTTCTACGTGAAGTTTAATATATGCACACTCTAATGGAATTCTGGTCTTACTGTAGTAACAAAATATAAAGAAAAATTTAATTAAAAAAATTATGTCATGAGTTTGATTTGAAATTATAATGGAATGTATATACAAAAAAAAAAAAAAAAATACAATTTAATTTATATTATGAGATACTTGCTTATAATTTATGAGATTATTTGGTAATTTACAATTATTGTTGCGGGCGTTGAAAAGGCAAATTAATTAAAAATACAAGAATTGATTAAAGAACCTTGTAGATTAAAATTGTAACAGTGCGGAAAACACTTGTTAAATGGTCCATGTTCAAAGGCAAATTATTAAAGTCTATAGAATTGGAATGAAGATACTTTTATAAGTAGCTGAAATGGTTCTCGTAACACATATTATTATTTATTTTTTTTGAAAAGTGTCTTGTAGTAATGGATATGTCAAAAGTTTATAAACCAACATCGGTTTCGCAAATGCATTTACTAATAATTATAAAGTGCGTGTTGCGTTCAAAAGTAATTAACTAATAAATAATTTTCTAATGTCTAATGTTAAACACACTCGTTCATTAAATGCAAACTAATTCATTGAATTACATCTTATAAATAGTTCGTAGCGCATGTAATTTCTTTTATTAAATAATTTTAAAATATGTTCAAAATCATTAATTTGATTCAACACCATTTATGGTTTTTAATTTTTAGTAGAATGTAATGAATATGTACTATCGAACATCACATATTAGTACTAAATAGAGATACTCGATATTTATATAATTTACGCATAGAAATGATTCATTTAGATAAATATATATAAGAGAAAGAGACACAAGTAACACAGCCAACGAGACATATAATTATACTAAAAATTATTTATTTATATTTATTTATATATATATTTTTGTTATTCCATCTACAAAATTTAAGCAAATATCTACAATCATAAATTTTTACTAAAAGTTCTAAGAAATGTATTAGATATATTTTGTATGTACTTACTGGATTAATAAAACATAATGATTCTAAATAAAATAACTCAAACATGCATAAAGAACAATATAAATATGAAAATCAATATGAAATAAAAAAAAAAAAACAAAATCGGCACCACACACCAAATTAATGGTTTTTTTCCTTCCATTTTGTAAATAAAAGTTCAGTAAAATAAATGTAACGTTGATTATACATTATTCTACTTGGTTATTTATTGTTGATGATCTATCCGTTGTGCACTTTGTATAGAAGTGAAATGTTAGAGTTATATTAAAAAAAAAAAAAACACACTGAGAACATACTTTCATAATGTTTTGATACGTAAACGTAATTGACATTGGACATGAGCAGAACAAGTTCATTTGCATTTGTTGAAAGTAATTTTCCGTTTAAAATCCTTGGAATGGATAAATTTTGTATGTATTTTTTCTCGTGGTAGTTTCGAAGATACTGACTGTGTCGCCCCACGACAGCGTTAACCAATTATAAATTAATTCTGCTTACAGTTGAAAAATGATAGAAAAATATGAATGCACTGATGCTATTGTTATGGTTTATTTGGGTAGCAAACCATTCGTCATCGTAAGAAGATAATCGAATCAAACTCATGCAACTAATTGATTTCAAAAATGCGAAATATGTCCAATGCCAATCAATTAATATTAATAGATATTAGATTTAAACTAAAAGCAAAACAATTTTGTGTTAATTTTTTTGAAATTAAATACCATAAATGCATTTATTTTATTTGATTTTTTTTTTGTCATTTTTTTTTTGTTTTTTTGTTTTTTTTTTATCTTTTTAACGAAAACGAAAATATGAAATAATGAAAAAAAATTAGAAATAAAGAAGATTATTTTCAAATAAAAAGGAAAATTTCAAACAGTCGCATAATAATTATAAATTTAAAAAAAAAAAAAATTAACACTACTTTTCTTATTTTCATTACATTTTACGACTCGCATTTGAATTTTTGTTTTCTAAATGTCTAACTTTTTTTTTTTTTTTTTTTTTTTTATCTGTATCGGCTATAAATATTAATTATGTATTTAATATTTTTAAAAAGATGTAAATTTAGTGGAAAATAATTGATGAGCTAAATACATCGATGAATAGAATCATTCAAATATCAATAAATTAATGAAAGTTTTCTATCGCAAATTAAAAAGACATAAAACGTGATCTCATCCAGTATGGAAAACAAAAGCCATATGTTTTATTACATAGGATATCCGTACTGAAAGAGAATTATATCAATATTTCGTACAGAATAAGCAAAAAAAAAAAATAAAAAAAATCAAAAAAAATAATTATAATTTCAGATAAAGAGATTATTAGTCAACGATGTATGAAGCTACAACAGTTGATTTCCAATAGTTTTGTGGATTTTTTCAACTTAATTCTATAAAATTTGTTAAGTGTTTTTTTTTTTTATTTTCATTTTGTTTAATTAATATTATAATAATTTACGATTTTAACCATTAGAGTTAGCCACGAGTTTTATCGTCCCTTTTAATTTTTAAAAATTGTATAAATAGCACAATTTAGTACATTTTTCATTTGTTTGTTTGTTTGTTTGTTTGTTTTCTCTCTGCTTGTTAATTCATATAATAATAGTAATAATAATCGGTAAATTTTTATAGATATAGCAACACATTACCCTAATTTATTTATTTAACTCACTATTCTTATTTTTCATGTATTTGTTTGTTTGTTTGTTTTTTTTATTATTATTATTATTTTTACTGTTATATTAAATGTATTTAATAATATTATTGTAAATCTAACTATCTAACTATTTATATAAATATTAATGACCAAATATTATGAACAACCTATAAATATTAAATTTTAATTGTTCCATTTTCAAAATGTATTGAAAAATTTGCTAAAAGAAAATATGTTGTTATGTAAAATTATTTGACTATAAAAAAAAGATATAAGTACGGTCAATGGATTGGCTCGGTTTTACACAGAATAAGTTTCGTTAAAATAGATGAGTTTTAAATAAAATTATAAATTCCTCGGATTATTTTTTTACCAAATAATTTTTCTACTATTTTTAATTAAAACGATGAAACGAAAAAATGTTGCGATTGTTTTTTTTTTCACATTATGATTACATGCAATGAAGACTGTTGTGACATCAGTGACATAAATTGGTATTTTAATGACGAGAATCATAAACGATACTGGATAAAAAAAAAAAAATAGAACGGAAATGGACATGATGAAATAAATCAGTCAATCGTTTACATTCCAGTAAGATTTTACCATTTGTGACGATTGGTATATAGGAAATATGTAAATGTCTCAGTACCACAATATTTGTGTGTTATTTTATTTATTTTAAGATTAAATTGTGAACATTTGCAAAATATTACTTAAAAATGGTTTGTGTATGGCAAGAATTATTTCACATTTAAAACTCAAATAATAAATGGCAAATTATTTTTGTAGTTTAAAAGTCCCACAGTTTCTCGAATGACTTAAAATAATTTCACACATTTAATATATTATGTGAAATTTAATTATTTAATTAATAACGGATGAACATAAAAATTCGATTAATCTTAATTTAATTAAGTATAATATAATTTTGAAACCCTTTTTCAGTTAATAAAATAATAACCAATTATCTAAACTTATTACGTCTAGACCTCTACAGTTATTAAACTCTTGCTACTGCTATTCTATTATTTTAAAGTGACTGAATAAATATGTCATAGAATGAAATTAATTCGAATTCTTTTTCTATTTCTTATTTGTTTTTTTGTCGAGAATTAAAAATTATTTATGCTATTGCGCATTTAAAACACTATTATCGCAATTTTAATTTAAGTCGTACCAGCTTTTATTTTGATTTGAATATTAAATGTGCACGAAAATCTTGTTAAGGATTTGTCAATACAATTTTCATAATCAATGGTTTTCTTTTTTTAATTTAATTTAAATTTAGTATAATAATGAAATAAGCGCGCGAGTTTGTAATTCAAAAACGAATCATTTTATCATTAAAAAGAAAAAGTTTTCTTTTTTTTTTTTTTCTTCACAAATATATACAGAGAAAATATGAGAAAATGATTGTTTTTATTTGATTTGTATTTTTTTTTTTTTTTCTAATATCAAAACTCATTAAAGTTCATTTTATATAAATATAAATTTGTTGTTCTTTGTGTGTGTTATTTCTATTTATACATTGTTAAAATTTGGCCATAACATATTATAAAAACGTGTTCCCCTTAAATGTTTAGTAAAAAAAATAATAAGAAAAAACACTAAAAAAAGATAAAAAAAAAAAAAAATTAAAAACTCTCGTTTTTGAATTTAAACTCTAAAAATAATGTATTTATTTCAAAAAGAAACGGAAAAGCATGATATTATTTTTCTTAAGTATGGTAAAAAAAAAAAACCACGTACATAACAATTTGTGAGCATTACTAAAATGCCATAGATATTTATACTTATTTATAGTTTTCCTTATCCTGTGCAACTAAGATTCGTTAAAAAAAAAGTATAAACCAATCGCAACATGGTTGTGAAAAATATTTTCAACAAATTAATATCTCTAATTGACTGGGACAAGACCATTATTTTTTGGTGTTTCTTAATTTTTTGAATAATGAATAATTTATTAATTTAACTTAGCCTTAGGACTGTTTAAAATGGGATTGTTCTATCGTGGTTAAAATGATGGTTTAAGATCAGCACGATACTGATTCAAATTATATAGAATCGAGAAGAAAATTTTGTTTTAACTTTCTAGGCTGGAAGTTTAGCATTCGCAAAGTAAATTTTTTCCTTATTTTTTGTTTTTATTTTTGGTTTTTTTGTTATTTGAAATTTTTTTCTAATTACTTAGGCACAATAATTTTTACCATACTTTTTGGTCTCAATGGAAAATAAAATATGATATTAAAAAAATATAAGACACACAACAACAACGCATAATTAAATGATAAATAATTGACGAGACGTTAAAAGATAAATTTAAATAATTTAAGTAAAACTATGAAAAATATGAATAAGAAAAAAAAAAAAGTCTAACTCTATTTATCATATCCGTCGATCCATTTTAAATATAATTCATATTCATATTTTTTTTTTTTTTTTATTTTTTTTATTTCACAAAAATTTGCGTTTAAACAGGCACTTTTTGGAAAGCACAATTCAAAAACAAAATGAACAAAAATAAATAATAATTTAACTAAATTAAAAGAAATAAAAGTGTTTCAATGAAATACTAAAAGAACAAAAATAATGAGATAAATGTAATGGTTACCATAATTAACGATATTATAAATACTACAAAGTGATTATTATGTTTTTTTTTTTTTTTTTTTTTTTCATTTATAATGTTATTGTTTTGTTTTGTTTTGTTTTTTTTTTCTTCTTATTATTAATTAGCACTACTGCACTTGTAAGTTCTTTTTCATCACTTCACACAATAATCTTATTTATTAGTTAGTAACTTAGCAATTTAATGATTTAATTCTTATGTTTTTTTTTTCTTTTCTAGAGATGAAATCAATTATAGGAAACTTAAATATCGAGTGCAACAAAAAAAAAAAATGAATTTTTAATTTACGTTTCTATTTCAGTCATAAATTGAGCCAATTTATGAAATCTATAAAAAAAAAAAAAATTAAAACAATACTTTCACATTAATGAAAGTTAAAAAAAGAAAAAAAATCTGGCATAGTTAAAACGAATGCATTCTATGTTCACGAAACTATGAATGCGCGCGTGACCTGTACAACGCCAAGATAAGCAATATAACAAAAATTTATATTCGATTGCATTCAAAACATTTCTATTTTACTTTATATTTTAATGTACTTCTAGGTGAGTTATAGCCATAAAAATGAAAAATACATAAAAATTACACTCGATTGGTTTAAATAACTAAGTTTCCATATAATTTTAATTTACTTTTTTTTTTTTTTAGTTCTACTTGTAATTAGTTGTTTTTGTTAATGATACAATTTCTTCCCGATTGTAGGGATTTATTAAAAAAAAAAAGGAAAAAAAAAAAATTTGGAACCAAAAAACATTACCTTTTACAATTGTTATCGTTATCATTAAAAAAACAATTGCAAATTTTCACTGACATCACGCAAAAGTATTGAGTTATATTATTACCACACAAACAACCAATCACGTAAAGGTAAATATATTGTAGTCTAAATAATAATTATTAACATAATTTACATAACATTACGTTAAGTATACTTTTATGTATTTATTTATTAAGTATTTATATATTTATTTATTTATTTATTTATTTTTTTTTAAATAAAGTATTATTAACTCTTTCAGTATATCAGTTCGCCCAACATAAAATTAAATTAATTGTTAAATTTAGATTTATTTGTTTGGGTAGTGCTGTCGGCAGGCCCTATTCATTATAAAATTATTATGAAGGGAATTAGACAGCTCTAATCAAAAAAACAAATATCTAATGCATGTGTTTAATATGTGTGTGTGTTCATAAAATTATTATTAGTTTTAATAAAAGGAACCAAAAAAAAAAAAGAAAAAAAAACAATTTATTAATACACACTTTAGTTATTTGGGCTAAGGACAAAAAAACTCTATTAAACTAAAATAATAAAACTGTAGTATTTATACGTAAACTCTTTTTTGTTTTGTTTTGTTTTAATGAGCTAATTTTGTTTTAAATGTAAATTTAATTATTATTATTTTTTTCTTCTAAAAAAACAGGTTTTTGATATTAAAAGGGACCATAAACGAGCAAACCAAAGAACACTGCCCACATTAACACTATCCAGTGTAATGTGTACAGTGGATTCGTACCGTCTGTAATTTTCCGTGCAGCAAACTTCAAGACCTCGTCCAGTAGTACCACAGGAATTGAGAATTTCATTACAGTTATCCATTCATCGCTGGTAAGTGGCGTCACCTGGAAAACAGTCTGAAAAGAAAAATTGCAAATAGCGGTTTGTTTAATTACGTAAATTGATGAATATTATTATTATATGTTAGTTAATAGTAATTTAAATAAAAAAATAACTTAATGATCAACTCACTGAAAGTACTTCGACGTGGAGGATGACAAAATGAAGTGTGAATGAGAGAGCCATTGAACCAAGGAGCCACAAATTTTGCCATGGTGGCATAGCAATAAGTGATTGATTTTCAGATAAACTTAAATGGGAAGAGAAAAAGTGAAAAAATTAGTACAAAAAGAAATAAAAATAAAATTTAAATTTGTATTTATTTAAGTTTTCTTTTTAATTGTCAAAATAAAATGTACCTGTTCATTGCGTTCAACATTTCAATGGTTACTAATACGGATAAAGCCATTGTCATTGGATGAGGATCGTGGAATAACTTGCAGTCAATACCCTTAAATTCTTCACCACCACCAATGCAAGACAAATGATGTGTAAGTTGCCAGTATGTCATTTGTGGACCATCTTCAGAGTATAAGAACCACCAAGTAGCGGCACCAACTGTGGCTGCACCGACGTATCCACCAATAGCCATATAACTATAAATTATTATATTGGTGATATTTCGAATGAAAAACTTATTTAAAAAGAAAAAGAAAAGTAATATAGAGATTATTATAATACCGGAAGAACAACCATCCAGAAATAAGACCTTCATCAGCTTTACGTGGTGGTTTTTGCATAATGTCCAAATCTGGTGGATTGAAACCTAAAGCTGTAGCTGGTAAACCATCAGTAACCTATTTTTTTTTATTAAATTAATTTGTTAATTATTTAGTTCAAAAATTATAAATAAAATTAGTGTCACTTACCAAATTGACCCACAAAAGTTGTACTGGAATTAAAGCTTCTGGTAAACCTAAAGCAGCAGTCAAGAAAATGGATACAACTTCACCAATATTAGATGAGATCAAGTAGCGAATGAATTGTTTCATGTTATTGTAAATAGCGCGACCTTCTTCAACGGCCGATACAATTGAAGAGAAGTTATCATCAGCCAAGACCATTTCGGAAGCAGATTTTGCAACAGCTGTACCTGAACCCATGGCAATACCGATTTCAGCTTTCTTTAAGGCTGGGGCGTCATTGACACCATCACCTGTCATAGCAGAGATTTCATTCATGCTTTGCAAGTATTCAATAATTTTCGATTTGTGGGATGGTTCTACACGAGAGAATAAACGAGCACGTGCACAGGCAGACTTTTGTTCACTTGTTGATAAATCATCAAATTCACGACCTGAATATGATTTTCCAGTTGTATCTTCTTCTTCTGTGAATACACCAATACGTCTGCAAATAGCTTCAGCTGTAGCCTTGTTATCACCAGTGATGACAATAACACGAATACCAGCAGCACGGCAACGAACAATTGAATCGAATACTTCTTTACGGGGTGGATCCAACATACCAACAACACCAACAAATGTAAGATTATTTTCATATGTGAAGAATTTGTTAGCATCACTCAAGTCCATGGTGTCGGGGCTTTGTGGATTATCAGCAGTGGCTAAAGCTAAGCAACGTAATGTATCACGTCCAGTACCATATTGAGCAGTAAGAGCCAAAATGCGTGATTTAAGTGTATTGTTAAGTGGTACTTTTGCGGTTCCTACACGAGCATGTGTACAACGATCCAAAACACCTTCTGTGGCACCCTTAACGAATAATTTGGGACCAGTTCCAAGTCGAGATGGTTTAATTGGAATACAGTACGAAGACATGGATTTACGATCACGAGAGAACTCCAACGTAAATTCTTTCTTCCATTTGGTTTCAATTTCTTGACGGACAGCAATGGCAGAAGAACGACGATCCAAACCTCCCTTATTTACGGTAAATGGATTCAATTTTTCAGCCAAAACAATTAAAGCGGTTTCAGTAGCTTCGCCGACCTTTTCAAAAACTTGTTTAAATTCATTAAAATCAATAGCTGAGTCATTGCACATAACGCAAACAGTTGCGACTTCTTGTAATCCTTCAAAATCACTAGATTTAACTTTAGATCCTTTTAAGAATAATTCACCAATTGGTTCGTATGTTGAGCCAGTCAACTCGAACTCTAAGAAACTGCTGTCGCTACCTTCAACTTTGTCAAATACAAAAAGACGGGAGACAGACATTTGATTTGTTGTGAGTGTACCAGTTTTATCTGAACAAATAACTGATGTACAACCTAATGTTTCAACAGATGGAAGTGAACGTACAATGGCATTTTTCTTAGCCATACGACGCGTACCTAAAGCAAGACAAGTTGTAATGACAGCTGGTAAACCTTCTGGAATGGCAGCTACGGCTAATGCAACAGCAATTTTGAAATAGTAGATAGCACCCTTAATCCATGAACCACCATGAGCTGGATCGTTGAAATGGCCAATGTTAATTGCCCACACAGCAACACAAATGACAGAAATGACTTTGGATAATTGTTCACCGAATTCGTCCAATTTTTGTTGTAAAGGTGTTTTAACTTCCTCTGTTTCAGACATTTCAGTACGGATTTTACCAATAGCGGTATTTAAACCAGTACCAATGACAACACCACGAGCTTTACCAGCAGCTACATTAGTACCAGAGAATAGAATATTCTTTTTATCTTGATTGACGGCGCGTGGATCTGGAATTGCATCTGTGTGCTTAATAACGGATACTGATTCACCAGTCAAAATTGACTGATCGATACGGATTGTGGTTGAGAAAATTTTTACTAATCGAATATCAGCTGGAATTTTATCACCTACTGATACCTCAACCAAATCACCAGGAACGATTTCTTTTGCTCTAATCTTTTGGACGCCGGACTTGTCTTGCCGAACGACTTTACCCATTTCCGGTTCATATTCTTTAAGTGCCTCAATGGCAGATTCTGCATTTCGCTCCTGTTAAATTAAAAAAAAAAGAAAAGAAAAATTAAATTTAGACAAAATAGTGATTTCCAGGAACCTCGAACCTTTTATGGGTACAACATCAAAGACTATAGTTATGCATTATTATATTCTGTGTTATAATTTTATTTTTGGCTGATTTCCAATATCTATAATACTTCTGTTTTATTTTATTTCACTTTTTTCTGCTGTAATTTTTTAGGATCAAGTGGACTTTGCAAAGAATATACTCTCAGAAATATTAAATTTAAATACTTCTTCACTTTATACAAACAAAATATTTCTTATTTTTTTTCTTTTATTATATTTACAGCTTTGTACAAGTGGATTAAATAATTTAGCGCACATTAATTAAAATTTTATTTTGCAGCTTTAATTATTAAATTAAATTTTATTTTTATTATTCGTTCAGTTTAGACATTTTACGAATGAATAAATTCATACAATCGTAGTGGTATAATTTAAGAAAAAGAAATTGGTAAATTTGGACGCATAAGGCTCGTTTTTCTGTTAAAATTGAGAAAGGATCGTCTCTTTGAAATCCATACAACAACAAAAAAGTTAAAGTAGGTATATTAAATTTAATTTATTAGAAAGTCTATTAAAAAGAAAAAGAAATTTAATCTCTTTGATTTTCTGTACTATCTAACAGCCAAAAACATATTGATCTAATGCATAACGTGTAGTCATCAATAAATTTGAGAAAAAAATGGTTTACCTGCCAAACACCTACGATGGCATTTGCAATTAAAATTAACAAAATGACAAAAGGTTCAACGAAAGCTGTGAATGAGTCTTCGTGATCCTCAAATAGAGCTAATACCTAAAAATATTAATAAGAAAATAACAAAAATTAATAACATTATTGAATTTAATGAATTGTTGAAATTTTTATTTAAATTGGTAATTTTAGGTAGTTTATGGTGGCCATAAATGAAATTCAAAACACCATCAACTCACTAAAACTAAAATAAATAATCTATTTATAAAATGTTCACATCGTTAAAACCATTATTTTATTATATTGCTTATTCAAAATTTAATATATATGCGCGCAATGCGCGCTAAGACAGATGCTGTTGCTGTACTTATAATAATATTAATATGGTCTGTCTGTAAGTAGATATTGAGCTAAGACTGGGATACAGTATTGTACTCTTACATAATTACCCAGTAAAAAAAAAAAAAAATCAAAATAAAAAAAAAATATTTAATGGCTCATATTCAATGATGATAATTTGGCTGTTTCACAAACTAACAACATTAAAACGAGAGCACACAGAATTGATATATTTTCAACAAACAAAAACTGAAAGGTGTGTAATTTTAGAAAAACGATGTTACCACACGCTAGGATATTACTTTCTTAGTCTATCTATTTTTTCGCATATTGTTTTTTTTTTTTTTGTGCTTGTCTGTGCGTACCGAATTGAATATAATATAATGACGACGGCAAATGCTAAATATAACAAGGCTATAATTTTTGCATGAAACTGGTCATTTTATTATTAGGCGCCGAATTGTTTAAATAATAGATTTTAATTACAATTTTATGTATCACAGCTACTAAATGGTAATAAATACAAAATATATTTTAATGATATCGAATCGAGGCTATATATTGCTCATTTCAGAAGTTATTGAAAAATCCATTTAATAATATGCATTAAGTCTTTTAAAATCATATAGATTGTTCTATTGTGTTATTTATTTTATGTCGAAGATTCTGATATTTGACAAAATAAGAATTAATAATCAGCTTCGATTAAGTTTAGTTACTAAGTGAGGATACTATCTATGATCTTAATTAAAAACTCAACGGCTACATTTTGATTATATTGTGTAATATTAAAAGAATATATCTTCTACATCTCTCATCAATAATGTGAATGCTTTCTTACAATTTTTTGAAAAATGATACATCAAAATAATAGCAATTCAATTAACATTTCAATCAAAGTCATTTTTATGTTGAATTAAGTGTAAACTTTTACTGGCTTTGCGGGTGGCAAATTTCAAAATTATAATAATATTTATTTTAAAATTGCTGCTACTTAATGACGCATCAATAATACGCAATTGGTAAATTTGTCTATTAAAATATTCAGCTTCTTTTTTTTTTTTTTTAGTCAGCATCAGCAGTATATAATTCTTTGCATAATTTTATGTAAAAATTTGAAATTATTGTATGATAGAAAACATGAAACTTGTCATGCGGACAGTTTGAACTAATTTCATTTCATCGAAAATGACATTTCAAATATGTTCACTGTTAATTTCAGAGAAATTCAATACCGGATACATCACTTCACAATATTTTATTTTTTTTTTCTTTACCAGAATCGAGTAAATTTTTGGAAATTCATAAGATATTATTGGAATGTCAAATCAAATGCATTCCTGTGTGTACATTTAAAACCTTTTATCTTTCAACTGTCTAAATATAAATGAAATTAAAAACTCCCACCGATCGAAATACATTAACATTATCAATACAAAGAGTAAAATCTACGCAACATACACACGAAAAATATTTATATTCAAAAGAATAATAAATGAAAAGATTATAATTGATTTCAATCCCTATTTACAGAATTTATAAATAGAGTTTTTCTTCTTCTTCGTTCATTTTATTTTATTTTTTTTTTTTTGTCTTGGGTGCTGTTAAGAATTTTTTTTCATTTGCTTTTCTAAAAAGTAATATTACGACATTTCAAACCAATGTTTTATTTATCGTCCTCTCGTCCCAAGAAAATTCAATTCTAAAAATATGTTTAGCAACAACAACAACTACAAAACTAAAACACTATCGAAGCATATTCATAATATGCTATGGTGTGATATTGATGACGTTGTTCATTGTTACATTTAAAAGAGAAAAAAATGTAATATTGTATTTTTTTAAATAAAAAAAAAAAAAAAATAATTAAAATTTAAAATACACATGTGGAGGATGAAATTTATATAATAAACGTTTATTATTATAAGTAATAAATTAATTTGGAATAAAGATTGCATAAGTTTTATGACCGAATATCTTTTCGATATGTTATTTTTCCGTCATTATTTGAAATATATTTTTAAAGAATTTTCTCGTTCTCATAAAATTTCGACAGTAATAAAAAGTTAAATAGCAGCAAGTACTTAAGTAGGTACAAATAAAACTCGAATGCTTATCTTATAAGTACATCTTATCATTTTAAATACAAAATATATTGCGTTCTCGTTTCTTCTCTTTATATCTACACATAAATAAATAAAAAAAAAATACCTATAATGATTTCAATAGATGTGAATATTTTTTTTTTCTAATATAATATTATAAAATAACCAAATTAATTTCAATCAAAAAAAATTATATATATATACTTACAAAAGAAATAATAGCAGCCAACAATAAAATTTTGACCAAAAGATCATCGAATTGTTCTAACACTAATTGCCAAATGGATTTTCCTAAAATAAATAAATAATAAAATGTAGTTAGCATTCGTTAATTATTCGATTTTATAATTTCATTGACGATATTGTACAAAAAAGAAAAAAAAAGAAGAAAAAAATAATATGCTAATTATTAATTCTTTTTCTCTTTTTTTTGTTCATATTCAGTATTAAATATAAAGAAACAGCAGAGAAAAAGTTGAGATGATGTTACTAATTGGAATTATGCTTACAGATATTTCAAATTTAAGTTAAACATAAATATTTCTTTTCTTATTTAAAAAAAATAAAAAAATAAAATTAATACTGAATTCAATAGTTTTATGTCATATAAGAATTCATAATTGAGTATATTTCAGACAATTTTGGACAGAAAATAACAAAATATGACATTTTTTAAGTCAGCAAAGTATAAATTTATCAAAATATTTAAGTAATTTGACGTTGGGAGAATTAACAAATCAAAACAATAAAAGCTTCAGGTTCAGGAAGATTTTTTATCAACATTTTATGAATATGCTCAATTATTTAAAAGAGTTAAAAGCCAAAAAGTACTTCTGAACAAAATACACTACTAAGAAATGTCATTTAAAACAAAATAAATAATAAATAAAAGTAGATAATCGTCTATAATCACAGAGTAATTAATATTGAAAACACGAGTTTTCCACACATCATAGAGCGTAAAAATTCCATCACTGTAATTATTTATTTATCTTATTTTGTGTTACATAAACTTAAATCAAATATCATTGTTGATTTTTGGATTTATTTCAATTTAGAAGTCCGTCCTCTGAGACGTGAAGATTAGAGAAGCAAAACTTATTTATCAAGAAAAAGACAAAAAAAAAAAAATGTTTTATTATATTTTACAACAAAGCTAAATAAATTAATGAGTTATCATTAAGCAAATAATTCTAGGATCATGTTGTGATGAATCTTCATTCGATGTTGATAAGACAGATAGATGATATTGAGCATACTTTAAAATGGATAGAAGATTTAACACACAGTTAACTAAATGGTATAAAACAGTACCGATATATGACTATATGTCTTTTAGTTTAGTCTTATCATGTTAATATGAATTCATTGAAAATTATTGAGTCGAATTCTCAAAAATTAGTGATTAATTTTTTCCGAATATATTTTTTTTTCTTTATTGTTCTAGAAGATTAAGGATCAATCCGTTATAATAAAGAGATGTCTTTTCTAGATTCATCCATAAGCAAATTCTATGAAGTTTCCATTGTATAAAAGTGTGCGGTTCTCTCACCGTTCACTTTTCTTCTTCCTCAGCATAGAGAAATATACGATCATTTAAAATTGATTTACTTACCCTCTTCGGTGGGGAGTTCTGAAAAATACAAGAAACAAATCATTAATAAATTATCAATTTGAAAAAATTAAATATTATTTAAAAAAAGAAAAGAAAAAAACATTTTCACATGATTATTGCACAAATGACAAGACAATCAATTTATTATCAATGAATAAATATTGCCAGTTATAGTTATTTAAATCTATTACGAAATTAAGTATTAATTATTTCAATACCACAATTCTAAAACTCTATAGAAACTTATTGTCACGTTAGACAACAAAGTCCATTATAATTCTGATTAAAAAGTGACGAAAAAAAGTAATTTTAATTATTTAAATAATTAATAACAATTATTATAATTTTATTGCGCTTGGCCTATTTTAATTTAAAAAAAACAAGAATTTTATGATAGCAAGAAAATTATCTGAAAAAATCGGTCGGGTATAGTAAAAAGCCGTGTTGATGGTTATCTAATCTGTAAACTCTTAATACAATATATGAGAAAAAAGATTATTGTGATAATAAATTAGAATGCTTCTGGTCCGTTTGCCCATGGCAACCGTCGTTCCTTTTTTTATTCATACATGATACGTTTCGAAAATTTAATTAAAAAAAAAAAACGAAATTGAAATGTTTCAATATTCGATTTAGATGATAAGTCAATAATTACAACATACTGAAAGTCACATAGTACGTATGTAATAAATAAATATATAATATAATTATTGTTAATTTAATAAATTTTTTAAATTCTAATTAATAACCGCATAATATCGACAATAGAATAAATGACATTGACTAAATTTTCAATTAGCCTAATGACATTTGTATTATTTGCATTATTTTCAAATAACTAACATTTTTATGAAAAGTTATGTTAAAATTGTTGTTCGATAGTATTAGGGCATGGTTTAGTTTGAGAATCAGTTTATCGTTGGTGATTTGCCGTTAGGTGCTATATCTACAAATACCAGATCACCAATGTTATATATTTTATTGAATAAGGAATGGTTGAGAGGCTCAGACAACAAATTAAATAACAGTTTTTTTTTTTTTTTTTATCTTTGAACTGAGTAATGCATATATATCTCATAGCTCAATAGCTGAAATAATCTTTAAAACTTCAACCTTTGAATGCTTTATTTTTAAATTTTTTAAAACTTTAAAAAAAAAATCATTTTTGCTTAATTCAAGTTCCTTTTATGCTGTGACATCATTTAATTTAATTTTGTTCAATATATCAATATATCGGCTTTACCTTAAATTGCATTTCGAATATTTTACTATACTTCTAACATAAGAGCGATTCATAATACATATAATAGTAATCAAATCTATAGAAATAGTACTAGAACCTGCTGTTAATTTTTGGTCAAATGAACAGTACAACAACACTGACTTTGAACTATGAACCATACTTTAGTACATTGCGTATGTTTTAATAAATAACAAATTCATGTTCTGCATAAATCTT
Organism: Catotricha subobsoleta; assembly: GCA_011634745.2. Lineage (NCBI taxonomy): Eukaryota > Metazoa > Arthropoda > Insecta > Diptera > Cecidomyiidae > Catotricha > Catotricha subobsoleta. The sequence goes on from JAABKK020000003.1 coordinate 257,038, forward strand.
TTTTTTTATATATTTTTTCATTTTTCTATTTTGTATTTCTCTTGTCGTCTTTGATGAAAAAGCGTATTAGACACGTATTGTCGTATATAGTTTTGTTTACAAATTCTATTAATATTGTCTTGTAAAATAAACATTTGTTTTCTTTATTATTATAGTTATTTTAGTTACTTTAAGCCCGTTTACTTTATTTAGGAATACGTATATTTGCTTATTTACAAATTATTGTTGTTGTGATGAGAAAATAAAGTTAAAGAAAAATATTAATATTATTTGAAAAATGCTGATTACGATATTTATGCGAGTATTGGGTACGGAAATGTTCTATCATGCAGTCATGGAAACTTTCAAATTGAAATAATTTAGAAATTTAGAAGTGATTTCAAACTGTTCAATAAATTTTATTAAATTGTGTATAATCACAATTCAATAATTAATTTTATCAACGTCAAATTAAATACAATTTCGATCGATTATTATACTTAAAAGATGTTTCTAAATGACCGATAATGTTGCAAAGTGATTTTTTTTTCTTCGCTGGCTGCATTATTATTTACTAAGATTTTCCATTAGATATTTTTTTTTTTTCATTTTTTCGTTTTTCTTTCAAAGGTTCTCTTTTTGTTTGAGCGAAAGAAGGAGCTAGAAATATAAAGGAATTATATAAAGTGAACATTTATTTTTCTTTTGTTTGGCTAATGGAAAGTTATTATGCAATTCGTATTTTCTTTTATATACGACCTATGCAATATATTTTATTAGTATGTATTTTCATTTATTATTCGAGCCATATATGCTTTCAGCTATTGATCGTTTTTTTTTTGTTTTTTGTTTGTTAATTTTTTTGTAATCTTAATAAATTTGCTATTGTTCTAAAGTAGAAATTTTTTGCTTAGGTAGTTTTAATTTCCTGTTTCCCATCTTCTTTTATTATATATCTTCACTTAGCTCAAATAATCTAAATGAAAATGGTTGAATCATAAAATTTCTTTCTATTGTTTATCGAATGTAGCCATTATCGCTTCATAATACCATATTAAACACTTTCATTATCTTTATACACCTAATAAATATATACCTATATAATAAACTAAACGTAATCTAATAAAAAGCCAGAACAAATAAAGTACAAATACAAATACAAATATATATATGCGGAGAGAGAACATAATGGCGCTGCTATAGTTGCATGTTAATCTATTTACATAGGTAAATAATCATATGTACGTATAAAAATAAAAGAAGAAAATAACACAAACTTTGGTTTAAAATTCTGTTATATACTTTTATATGTATATAAACATAATATTATTGTAAACTGTAGTAGTAAGTAACATATTATACAATGTTTAAATTTGATTACTATTTTAATTTTATTATATTTTGTTTTTATCTCCTTTGCTTTTATTCTACTTAAATACTTTCAAATTTTCTTCGTCATTGAGCGAATGCATAATATTCAAAATATGTAAAATTAGATTTCTTAGATTATGTGGAAAAGTAGAAATAATTTTAATTAAATATCAGTAATTTTACGTAAAAGAAAAAAAAATCTTGACGAAAAATCAAGCACTCCATAGATATCGTGTTTTATTCTTTCTAGCAGTCTAACATTAAGCTCAATAATAATCTAATTCTTTTCAATATGGTTTCGTTGAACTATATAAATATCCGTTAACATAAAAAAAAAATCACAATTCTATGAAAATAAATAAAAAATATTTATTCTTTATCCAAAAGATGTGTTCCGAAAAATTTGATAATTATCATCAAACGTCAATGAAAAATGAAAATATTCGTGTTAATTTTTCCTTAAAATATTTCGACCAATTAACTATGCTAAGTACGTTTGTAATCACAAAATCGTAATTCGCGTGGTCTTTAAGCTTACTTAAAAAAACAAAAAACAAAACAAACAAACGAAAGAAAACATCATGAATCATTTCCAGAATTTCATAAATTTAGATTTAGTTTATTTAGCTACCTTGGAATCTACAATTTTACAATGAAATGGAGGTAAATAAAAAAAAAAAAAAACAGCAACTTGTTTAAATAGATAAGAAAAAGTTTTTGATAATAATTTTTCCTTATCTGAAATAATATATGGGTAACTGATTTTAGAGTATCAAACATAAAATTATATTATGATAACATTTCCTTTTATTAAAACAATTCTATTTGAATTCTAAAAAAAGAGATGAAACATTTTTGATTATTCAATAGTTTAATAATTTCTTGTGGAACCAAAAATTTCATATGACTGATAACAAAATGATACCGAACTCAATCTGTTTGTAAAAACAAATAAACATTATCAGCATCACAATATCGTAATGGAGTAACTTAACAGGAAAAACTGTTTTAAAATGATAAAAATTTAAAATAATAATCATTATATTGTGATAGTAAACTGTTTTACTAACCCAAATTATACAAGAAAATATTAATTGCGTAAATTAGTATTTTAAAGAACGCAAAAACGAAAAATGTATGAGAGTATAAATTATTCATTTTTGCATAATGATGATTCAACAATTTCTCCAAATAAAATAAGACTAATCGGTATTTTTCAATAATTTCAGAAAAAACTATTTTAACTATAAATAATAATTAAGTAACATAACTATCATAGCGCAAACGAAATTCCCTGTATATCGGATTAATCTGAAAGAATTTTCTATTTAATAAATAGAAAATCGAAAGAAATAATGAAATAGCAAAGAAAATGTAATTAATCATTCGATTTCATTATGCGTTTTTGTTCATATGATTGATAAATATTTATATGGAATAAGAAGTGGTTGTAGAATGATGGCCAACTTCCTATATACATATTTTAATAATAGGTAATTACATATATATTTTCTATCAAATACCAATTTGAATCATCCTCCATTCAATATTATTCTATTATGAAAAACTCCTTATATACAAATTAATAATTTTTATAACCGCCATGTGCAAAGATAACATTTTAAAGTTCAAAAGCAACCGCAAATTTATATAATAAACCAGAGACTGCCGCCGCGTATATGTTGTACAATATTTTGAAATAAAAATAGATATATTACACATAAAATGTACTATATCAAACGATTGACTGTTGAATTGGTTTCGTTAAATTGATAAAATTGAAATAATTGAAATAATTATCATTAAAAGAGAAGAAAAAAATAAACAAAAAAAACAATAACATCAGCTTAATACTTTTTACAGTCTTAAAAATATCGAAGTGCATACATATCATTTTCTAATTAGATATCTAGTTTAGCGAAAGCACGTACCAACCTTGAATAAAGTACGTTATATTTCTTTTGAATGGTTATAAGCGTAGTTCAAGCATATAGTCAGTTTAAGTGCATTGTCTTTGCTGTTATAATAGCATAAAAAGTTTCACATACATATGTGAAGAAGAAAATAACTTAACATTGAAGAAATTATATATTTTGTGAAAAAATATGCAAAAATATATTAGGGCTTATACATATACCTATAAAAAAATATATAGGTTTATATAAAATTTTTTTTCTTTTCTTTAATGTACGGCATAAAAAAGGTCAATGATTATAAAATAATTATAGTTTTCACTTCGGCCAAGTAGTAGTTAGTGGAAATTTATTCTACTGTTTATGTAAATTTCAGTTTCAATGAACTGTTCGAAGTGTTATACTACAAATTTCTATATATGTATTTTAAAAAAGGTACCAATAATCAAATTGCCAAGAGTTCGAAGACTTTTCTTACAGTTACTTTAGTCGTAAACTTTTATATTTCATTAAATCAGAAGAGAAAAAAATAATAAAATCTATTTTTTTTTTATATATATTTCTTTGTGTGCATTACATAATAATACGCAACTATACCAAAAAAGCAACTTGAAAAGAAATACAATAAACGACGTAATAATAATAATAATAAATAGTATTCATTCAACGTTAAATTGACGTCATAAGCTCGAAAACTTATGCATTATGTTCATGCGGTCTATATACTATACCACATTTATAGTTTTCTCAAATGTGAATGTGTTTGCAAATATAAATATGTAAGTTTGTATTAACTAAATGTAAATAATATAATATAATTCGCTATATATATTTATAGCGAAACCAAGGTATAAAGGTAATTAAGTAAATGTAAGAGCAAAATGTGTTCTATGTGAATATCTATGCCAATGTCAGAGAATTATTTGCTTCACAGAAAGTTGATTTTTTGATTCAATGTAACAAAAAACTGAACAATATTATTTTGTACACAAGCAAATTTTCAAATGTTTGTAAGTCTTGTATATTTTGTATTCTAATTTAATATTGAAATATAAATGGAAAAAATATATAGGTACAAAATGTTAAGTAACTATACCGAAGAATTTGGAAATATAAATATGTGTGGAATATATTTCGTTGATTCACAAAAATTATATTTTAAAGTTTAATTCAGATTTAAAGAAAGGACTATTGTGGCTTAACTTTTTTCAGCCCTCTTCTGATATAAGTACATATATCAAAATATCAAACAAACACTAGTACCTACTCTAGTATGCAACTTAACTTTAACTCGTATTATATATTATTTTATGTGAAATTTATCTATTTTCATTTAGGTACATGTTTTCTAATATTTTATGGCAGATATATTTATTTGTTTGTAGAAACAAGAACATGATACAATTATCTGAGTATCAAATTCAACTCAAATATTATATTATGTTTCATAATCCATGTGGATAATAAAGGTAATTCCAAACGTGCGTGATTTCCATCTAACTAAATTAATCTTTGAATTTAAATTTCATTAATGGAAATACGAAATAAGTTAAGCATTTGAGAAATGAAAAGCAATCTAAACAAGATCAAGATCTTAACCAAAAAAAAAAAAACATTCTAAATTAGAATTCAACAGATTCATAATTCATCATATATGATTGACGATATATCTTCCAATGGTATAAAAATCGGCAATCATATTGGAATTATCTCTGCTAAAATAGAAATTGTTATTCGAAATAAAATATCGAAAATAATCGTTATAAGATATATAATATCATAATCGTTCTCTCGTCGTTCATAGAATGAACAAACCACCAACCGCTCACACAACAAAAATAATAAAAAGAAAAAAAAAACAAAAAACAAATTCAATCAAACATCTTCAATGTTTACGAGGTTCTAATTATATTGCGTAAGTAGTTAAATATTTATATCGCCAGTAAATTTGTTTCTGTTTCTTTTCATATGATAATTTATATTTTTTTTTTCTCTCTATATTTTGTAAATGTTTTACAGTGAATTTGAATGTTATGCAATATTTGAAAAATTTACATTTTATACAAAAACAATTAGTTTCAAATATATTTTCGAATTTATGAACCATTCACACCACATATTTCCTGATTTATATATATTTCAAAATGGTATTACAAATAAACAATTGAACCACTTACCATTTGGACCATATTTTTCTTGATTTCTTTTTATTTGATCAGTTGAAAGGCCTCGTTCTAATTCAGTTCCAAAAAAATTTAAAGTCTCTTCGACGGTTTTGAGATGGCCGTCCTCCATGGTGTTAACACACTATTTTCGGCAGTTCTAGAAAAAAAAATAAAAAAAAAAAAACATTATTATTTTCGAATCACATTTGTTATGATTGAAAAGTGCTCAACAATTTAATTGACTACCTAAATTGTCAATAATTAGTCGACATCATTAAATAAAGTAAATATCGAATGATTTATTTCATTTATTTTAAAATTAATTACAAGAAAAAGTAGATAACTATCATTAAATTATTTCACATTCAATTTCGCAAAAAAAAAAAAAAAAAATAGAAACAGAAAATATTTTCATTGACGGAAATTTGCAATTGACATATTATAGCAAATTGATGATTAAAATATGTCAGCAGTCATTGCAAACGTGATCAGTGTACCAAATACTTAATTGTGAATGTTATTAAGTATAGAATTAGTGGCGCTATCATTTTATTCAACATAAATAATATTTAATGTACCTACGTATGGAAAATAATTTGGCATTTATGTTACTGTTAAAAACGAGACAACGATAACAAAAAAAAAAATAAAAAAATATATATATATGTATAATCATGAAATTAAGTTAAAGTGTTAATCACTGACTAACCAAGTTAATTTCTAACCAGTTTAATTTCTTGTTCTCTTGCTCAGATATGAAATAATTTGTTAGCTGTTTAAAAAAAAAACACAAATCTTGAACGAAACTTTTCATTGTATTTGTGTCTAATCATTGTTTAACAATAATTAGTACCTGAACTATGTTGCGTTGCTATATTATTAATCAAATAATGAAATAGAGAAAAAAAAAACGAACTGCTGATCTATCGAGGCTACATTAGCCATTTTTAATTAGCATAAATTTAAATTTCAGTAAGCAAATAATTATACATAAATAGAATTTTTGCAAGATAAATAAGAAAAAAAAAACCGCTAAGCTTTCGCAAATTATCTGTCACTTGTGTTTAGACGATTGCAACTATTTCAATAGTATTTAATCATTACATTAATTTAATAGCGCTGCATATATACATTATATGTACATTATTACATCGTCACAAACAAAAAAAAACACTTGCATTAAATTAAAATCAGATTGAAATATTTGCTGACGAAATCAATAATTTTTGACGCACCGTTTTTATCATGAACTCCAGAATATTTTATAGTTTTTAAAATAAATGCTAAATTAACATAAAAACGTGTATATCATTTCCATTAATGTGTTTCAATTCGATCCTAATACGTTGTAAGACAAATCACAAATTTCTTCTTTTTTTCTTTTTTTGTTTTGTATGAAAACGTATAGTGTTGTTATTTTGTTTCTTATTCCGTATTTTAAGAAATATTTCTAGAAATTGGAATGGTGATATTTTTTTTTTTTTGTATATTCACAAAACCGAAATCAATATCAGATGGTGTGTTGACAAACACTTCACTTGCTTTAAATGTCTCTATATAAGTTTATTTGATTTTGATGTTTAAATTTCTATTTGTTCAAAAGTTTTCTATTTTGCGTTTCAGTGGTTAAGGCAATACCACAATATCTAGTCGGCCAACCTCAGTGTGAAACCCTTCACCTCGTCGCCTCTTACCTTTCACATAATTTATGAAATAAAATTGAATGTCATTGCAGCATTGTCAAATATTTCGATGTAATTTGCACAGGTGTTTGATTCTGTGTTTCAACTTTTCTTTCTTTTTTTTTTTATACAACAAATTTGAACAAAAAACGTAAATAAATTTATAAATTCTGCTGTATGCAAAATATCGATTTGACACGCCGTTCTATTTATTATTAGGCGACTTATGAATTGGTGCCTGCGTTAAATTTAAAAGTTTAGTCAAAAAACCTGACCACAACGACATTAAATTTATATTCATATTTTTTTGATTGAAGATTTTTATAGAACTAAGTATTCACACGATTGTTAATTATATGAAAAATTGGCTACAGTTCTTTTTCTATACACCTGGAATAATTTTATGTAATAATGATAATTAATACTGACATCTTTTTTATCTAGACTTTCATTGAGGTTATGCACAAAAATATTTACATATAATGAAATTCAATCAAAATCAGCCGGTTTTTTTTATTTTATTATAAATATCAAATATTGAATTGTTTCTTTAAATGGTTTTGCATATGCTTACATCAGCAGATTTGACCATATAGCGTTAATGTCAATGAACGATTTTTTTTTTAAATTTTACTTTAAACTTTCTTGAATTATGAAAGAAAAAATTAAACTACCTAAACACTTTCTATGAGAATAACTTTAATCACAAGATTTTATTAACAAAATGATATTAATTTTACATTTACACATTACTTCTTTTAATCAGACAGCCTATAACTTTTAAACACGCAAGTCTTTGTCTTTTTTTTTTTTTTTTGTTGCTTATAAAGTTGAATGTTATTCAACGTAAAGTTAAAAAAAAAAAAAAAGAAGAAGAAATATTCATCATCGCATTCGTAAGCAAAATAACATTTTATTCTATGCGACAATATCGTCATCAATTGTAATAGAGCTAGCTATCAAGCTATTGTAAAATGTTCGCATACGTAAAACTGGTAGAAAAATTATACGTTCCTATAATCGAATAACACGTGTACTTAATGTCAAAAATGCCACCAGACTGGACGCTAATGAATGACACGAAATTGCGATCGTACCATTTTGCCATTTAATATGTATTGAAAAAAAATATAAACGAATTATTCGTATAATTAACTGAATTGCACATTGAATTAACATTAAATATAATTATACATTCTGGATGTTTCACTTACGTGGATATTGATGGTATTAATAGTAGTTTTTAAGTTAGAGTTTTATAATATTATAATTATTTTTGCGCTGCGTGTTAATAAGTTGAGTATCCCTCGCTTTGTTCTTACCAAAGTATAAATATATCAAGTACGATAACTCTCGCGTTTTTTTTGTATGAGAAATTATGTCACATAGATGTATTATTGCCCGATGTTGTAGATTAAATAGTTACATTTTTTGTCTCTGAGGGCGTTTGGTTTTTATTCTGTTCGCTTTTCGTTTCGTATTTTTTTTTTCTTTGCTTTTCTCTATTATTTTTTTTTCTTGTTAAAATTTAATTAACCCCAATGAAATATATTTGGTGTATATTTTTTTCACTAGTCAATATTGGTTATTAAGATCTTAAATTAACACTGATCACAGACTAATTCTTTATTTATTAAATTGTTAACATAATATATACAAATTTTCTATCAAAATTGCTACGGCCGTCATTTTTTTAAGCGAACAAACGAACGACGAAGGTTTACTAAGCGAAGCGAAAATAAAAATGAGTTTCTTCAGTGTGAATAGAATGATTTTTTTTGAAGACGCATCGTATCGTAACGTAATGTCGCACCAATCAGTATGGACAATACCAAGAAAATTAAAATTCTAACTCTTTTATCACCGTGGATAATATAATGTTTACAACGCCATCTTTTATAATTTTTAATGTTTGTTATTATTGTCCTGTTATGGTTTGAATTAACATTGAAAATTCATCGGAGGTTCTGTTGTGATTTGTTTTAAATTTAAAATGCAGTTTGCATAAGTATTTGATTATAATCGAACTATTGAACAATTTTTTAGCTGAATTAGATGCTGCATTGACTCTACAGTAAGTTCGTTGCTTAAATATAATTACAAAAGTTTAACAAAGAAATTAAGATAAAAATGATAAAGATCAAATCCAATCAATCGAAATTCGAAAGATCTATTTAACAATCTTTAATTTGTCTCATTTCTGAATACATATTAGCCATATCACATCTTAAGATAAATTTTTAAACTTTAGGCCAAACATTTTATATTGGTACGATAAACCGGTAAGAAGTTATTACAACTCTCAAGATAAATTGTCACACAAATAGTGTACTTATTGATCCTAGCACATACTACAAAAGATAGGTACGAAAAATACTGATGTAAATAATTTATAACATATAAAAATGTATTTTAAAGAAGCATTTGATTGGTTCGCATTTTTTGATATGACTACTGGCTATTATTTAGATGATCATCTGATAATAATAGTTTTATTTTAGTTGAGGTGAGTTGACATCATCATGAAGAAATTTCTGTCATAGTCCAATCACCTGCTTTTAGGTTATTTCGGGAATTTACAAGTAAATGCTTACTCGGCTGAAATATACCTTTGAGAAAAACGATATTCGTAATCAAAATAACATAACTTATCAAAAATGTTACGATTAAATAATTTCATTTCTTTTGAGATAGAAAAACAAATAAATAAGTAATAACTGTGATCGTTTATTTTTGTATTTAAGTTAATGGTTATAAATCTTGAAACCATGAGATCCGGTCAAATGTATATGTATATCATGATCTATTAGCCAATAAATTGAACGATATTGTGAATGTGCCGCAATAAAATGTTAATAGCAATTAATTATTACGATTGCCCGTAGACTTTATGAAAGTTTTCATTGAGCTCATCCTCATATCAAAACGACACTTTCTGAGTTGTAATCAATTATTATGTAATAGATACAGTCAATCATCCCAAATGCTAAAGGATAGATGATTTTGCAACTAATACTCTGTAACAATCAATCATTTAACTACTTTTAAGACGATATATAAATAATTATATATATTTAAAGATTTACGAAAAGAATGAAGTAAAAAAAAAGTCCATAGCAATGACGGAAAATCAAACAAATAAAATTGATAATTTACGTTATGTAATTTAAAATGTTTATGGTGTGTTTAGCGACTAACCAAAAATCCATTTTATATTAATTCATAAGTTT
>JAABKK020000003.1:267477-324862 GCA_011634745.2 Catotricha subobsoleta
CACACATTAAGTTTTCGTATGTTTTATTCCGTTCACTCTCATACGTTTTTTTGAATCTATATAAAATTTCTAGTGTATTATTATATATTATTATATTATATTATTATTATCCAAAGTACTCGGTACCTATACCCAGCCCTGGTCATCATTCACGCAAATTAATATAAAAACCATGCTCAGAAACGCCTAGCTACATTTATACTAAGGTTATATAATTGTTTATATATACGACTATTCGAGAAATTTAACATGTGTAAGTGTAACATGGTAAGTCAATGCAACGAACTTCTTTATCGGCTCTGCGCAAAGAGCAAAACAGATGTTATTACATTAACTATAATATAGCTACTGGATATAGAATTAAGTTAAGAGCAGCATTTAATTTAAAGAAAATCTACTAAAACTTTGAAATCATACATATTCTTAATAAATTTTTCATACATAATAACTAATATGACTTATTTAGTTGAGAATAAAAATATACCAGTTTATTATATTTGGCACAGGTATTTATGATTTCTACAAATCTACAAATTTTCACTTATACTTTGTTTTCTAGTAATTACCATTCATTGGCACAATGTTGACATACAATCTTTTTCATGCTGTTGTACATAGATAAACATTTCATGTTTTTTTTTTTATAATTTACGTTAAGCTTAAGCCGTTAAAAAAAACGATCTGAATCAAAATGCTATTAAGGTTAATAGTGGGCGTTGATGCGAAATGAGACAAATCAAATATTATATAAAGTAATTCACTAATTTATACGCATTAGGTCATATGTCAGATTATAGGCGTCAACATGCGGAAAGAGATATGTTCTTGAATAAAAACAGGTTAACAATGTAGATCCACTCTAATTGAATTTCATGAGTTATTTAAAAGACAAAATCCAAAGGCACATGAAATATAGAATACTTATATACTATTACTTGTATATTTGATATTATTGATGAAATATACAAAAATCTAATAGAGTTTCACGTTGTTTAAATTTTGATTAAAATTTGAAATATTTTTGATAAAATTTAATGAGAAGAGTTTGATGTTTTCGATATTTTTGTGACATCATAAAAATAATAAGAGAATGTATTTTGTTAAATGTAAGTAAGTTAGTATGTACTTGCAGCCACCCACATTTCCATCAAATATTACATTTATTTTTAACTTTTATTGTTAAATTTTAATTAATGCGATATGATCTGGACGACATTATATTTATACAAAATTTTCAAAAATAAAAATCGAACCAATAAAAATTCAATATAATATAAAATAGAACAGAGAAAACTGAACTAATAAAATTAGAAGAAAGACAACCCTAGCTTTTTAAATCAAAATATATCATATAGAGAAATGTTGATTTGACCTCTTGATCAAGAAATCGTCATTAATACCTCAGCGACATAAAAAAAGAAACAAAATATATACAAAAAAAATATGGTACGTATTCAAAATAGCTTATTGATATACGCGTATTAAAATACAAATAAAAACCAATGCACAATGTGACGTTCTTGAACTTTGATGAAATATATCGTGGAATGTATAATTGTATTTACAATAAAAAAAATCTATAGCGTCAGTGGGTTTCACAAGCATTGATCATAAAATATTGACCAATATTTGGGATTTAATTTTTTTTTTATTGAAGATGGTTTCGTGCTTTCATACCTGCCTAAATATTAAATATTTGGTTATGGATATAAGATTAAAATTGAGCATACAGAGCAATAAATGTTATATTCTCATATTTTATTTTTGTTATATAAGATATTTTTGTTTTTTTTTTTACTTTATTTTTGAAAAAAAACAAGTATTGGATTGGCAATACCCGGTATTTTTTAATTTCCATTATCGATACAAAGTCCTACCTTAATAAAATTCATGAATGATTCAGAAAATGATTTTATATCTGTCTGGGACAGCAGAAATCATATAGAGTGCTAAAGATAAACTTCTCCAATACAATGATCAGTGTTCTGATCCGTATTTTTTATTGCATTTATTTGCATGCTGCTATATATAATTTCAGCCATAATAAGATGATCATTGATCTTTAATTTTATTATTAATTTTCTCTTTGAACGTTTTAGAAGAGTTTTGTTTCTCATCAAAAAATTATACTATAGGTTTGACCTTGTAACATCCTTCTAGGATATTTCTTGAAAAAAAAAATATTTTGATATCAGCACAAATGTTGTAGCCAAGAATGTAACACAACTTTTAGGTAATGCAATATTTTTCGATTGATTGGCGCACCTTCCACGTGTTTTCGGGTTTCATTGTTTTGATATTGTCTTACAAATACATAACTTGAGAACACAGATCAACCAACGAATATGAATGACCTACAAGCATATTTTTACGTAGCTTAGTAAAGTAGAACAAATAATGACCTTGGTATGACTCCTTCTTACTCTAAAATATATAATTAAAGATCATCATGTTCTTATAAATAAAAAAATATCTTATTTGAGAATTATATTCGTTTTAAAAGATACAAATTAAATTTACGTACTGTAACTCTACTGTAAATTTTATTTATAATTTTATTTAGTATAACAATTATGGTTAATTATTTCATTCGTTAATTGCTGCAGATTCTATCACTATATCGATACGTTTATGATATAAACGAAAGTCTTATACGTAAGATTTGACCGCAACAGAATAGAATATAAATTTTGTGAATCAGAATAGAATATGTATATAAATGTATATCGTGTATAAATCAAGATTGCGGGAAATTACGTTAACTTCAAAATAGAGAAAAAATTATAACACCGCTGATTTTAATTAAAAGTATAGCTCTCATCACGATAATAATTATAAATTTGAATAGCAGGAATTTCCATTGTTGCATAACAGCTTTCAAATGATACAAAGATTACTGTAATGAGCAATCAATTAAAAAAAAAGCAACACATATATATGAAAAGGAGACTCTGCACAAATATATTTTAACATACAATTTATAATATGAACCCTTCCAACATTTTTAGTATTTTCTATTAACAAATATTAAAACAAATGAATTATTATTATTATTAAGATGCAATATATTTCATAATTGTAGAATAATTCTGTCTGGTCAAGCGGAAGTACGGCGACAATATATTTGCTTGGCGTCTTTACAGTGAGCGGTTATATTCAACAACAAAATTTTCAGAAAAACAAAATATATATAAAACCTTTCGGTTATTCGGAAATTTATTATCATTACCTAAAAAAAACCAAAACCTCTTCAGATATCACTCATTGGCGATAGAAAACCGCGACCATCAGTCATTTGTCATATATAAATAGGTATATAAGAAAATATCATATTTTGATCGTTTCTGGAGGTGTATGCGATTGTATATTATAAAATCTTATTTGAACCCTTTTAAATTTTTGTACAATGCCTTATGCTTTCTATGTAATATGTAACATCACAAGTTAATTCAACCAACTTATCCATTTTTTTTTATATACTTTCTTCAGACTTAAAAAATGTCAGCTGTGTCTGGTGTTCTTCTTTTTTTTATTCGTTTACAGTTTATGAAAACCACCTGTTGGTGTTCATTGAGCTTATTTATTGCAATATGGTTAATACACTATATTTTATTTCATGGCGATACATTATTAACGTATGTGTGCGGTTTATATGTTAATTAACTACGCATTTGATGAAATAATATTATTAAATGTTATCTTACAAAAATGACACTTCGAAATGTTCAATGATTTCGTCATTTATTTCCTTACAATATTTTTTTTTTATTAGCCAGACAGACGATTATTTAAGTATATCTCGAAATTCAAATTCATTCACACATAAGATACTTATTACCTCTTGGATAATATAAGAATAAAGGTGTTATTTTTTTTTTTATTTTTTGTACATCTTAAAGTTTTTCTGTATTCTAAGCAATGTAAGAGTAAGTAAGTACTTTGCGTACAATATTTCTATATATATATATAAATATATACATATATATATTTAAAAATATATTATCAGCTATCAGCGTTTTAACATTAAATACACAAGTATATGAAAAAGAGAGCGAGAGATAAACAATGGTGAAAAAAGTGGAAATAAAAAGAAGTAAACAATATATTAACAAAATATCATATGAACATTCTGGTTGAAAACACGAAATATGTGTCTCTCTCAACATGCATATCGTCGGCCATTTTACAAAATTGACGAGCGCTTCGATTCTTAAGTTAGTTGAGTATCAACAGGTGTGTGAAACGTGTGCGTAATATAACTAATAAGTATATTGTAAATATACTAATAATAAATAAGATATTTCGTTAATATTATATGCAAACAGAGGGACAAATCAACTCATAAATTGAAATTAAAAAAAATAAATAAAAAGAAATAAATAAATAAATTGTGAATATCAGATTAGTTAAATTCCTTAATAATTTGGTGCCAACACAATTTTGTTTACCACAAAATAAAAGGTGTTTCGAAAGGATTAAAGTACATAGTTTAAAATTTGTGATAATATTGTAAGTGCACATTTTTTTTTTTTATATTTTTAATAAGTATATACTTACATATATTGATATTTTTAATTATTATTTTTATTTTTTTTAACAATTTACCATAAAAACATTTAAGTACTGCAATTTAAAATTATTGAACAGTTTAACATAAATAAAATACATGTCCATACCGTGTGCGATGGTTATTTAAATTTAATATCATAATATTTCATAATTAATGAGAATAAACATATAAAATTTCTACAACTCGTATTCTTCACAGTGTCTTATAACTACAACACCGTTACAATGTTAAATATATACATATTTTTAATGTAATCTGACGGCCAGAGCTAAAATAAACATAAAACCTCACCTTTTCTTTAAAATAAAAAAAAAAAAAACAAATAAATAAATAAATAAATAAATAAATAAAAAAAAGATACCATGCATTTAAGGTATTAGTTCTACATCGTTCTTTTATATTAAATCAACCTACAGCACTCACCTATGTATGATGTATCACCGCTGATTTCATTGTGTCTTGTGATATTTATTCAATCATCCGTTTTGTTTTACCTTACGTATACACACCATCAGGCGCACACATACTTAAAGAATTCTATATTAGCTGTTTTTTCTTATTTCTTTCTTACTTTTAATGTCATGTTGGTGTAGGAGTTACCGAGTATTTTATCGCTGATTTGTACCAATATTATTTCTTTTGCATTTATTTATCTTGATGTTTGAATTTGAATGTTTTTCATTTATTTCCAATGCCTAATTTAAATTATTATTATTCAATTTTGTTTGTTTTTTTTTTTTTAAAGTGCATATTTGCCAATAAAGCGCAACACTTGGTTACGTAATTTGCATCAATAAGATTATTATTAATCTAATTGAAATGTTAAGAATGCATTATTTAAATAAATGAATAGAAAAATACTTTTTTTTTCTCTGATCAAATAATTAAGTTTATGTATGATCACGTATGCAACTGAAATATATATTTTTATGAGCATTTTTTCGCATCTAATTTTACATTTTTTTTTGTTTTTTATTATTTATGGCATACAGCATACTAAATAAATAAGTGTTAACATATTAATTATTTTTATGCAATATGCAAATATGAAAAATATTAATTTTTGGACGCCATATTGAATTCAAAAGTTATAAAGTAATGAAGAAACGAAACAGATAGGTGTACAGAGATATAAAAAAGTTTATGTTTAATATTTCAATATTTGGTCTGTTTGGTTTTTTTTTTTTCATTTTTGTTGTTGT
Organism: Catotricha subobsoleta; assembly: GCA_011634745.2. Classification (NCBI taxonomy): domain Eukaryota; kingdom Metazoa; phylum Arthropoda; class Insecta; order Diptera; family Cecidomyiidae; genus Catotricha; species Catotricha subobsoleta. The sequence goes on from JAABKK020000003.1 coordinate 273,250, forward strand.
TGTTGTTGTTGCCTTTACTTAAAATTTAAATTGAAATTTGATATAAAATTTATATATTTACATATATATATAAAACATTTTTGAATTGTATAGACAGACGACTCTATGACTCAATGACTCATTTTTAATATACATACAAAATAAAAATTGGTACTCATAATTTCAATTTACATAAATTTTTTTTTATAATTTACCTAGTCTGATAATTCGTTTGTTTTTTTTTTTATTATTATTATTTAAATTTCACATATGTGTATGGTTTTTGACCAACTAAATATTAAAATATTTAATATTGAATTTTTTTCATATTCGTACAATAGATTTTTAATATTTAAATAACTCACACAAAGATGCGAGATGAGATACATAAGTATGTGCGGGTACTGGGAGACTACAATGTTGACAGAATATACATCATTTTTTTTTTTTTTTTTTAATAAGAATCATTTGTCTTAATTAACTTACTGGTTATGAGGATTTTACTAGACAATAAATTCAAAATTTTGCTGTGCTAATAATTCTAAATAAAATTAGGTGATTAGAATCATGAAAATTAATCTTAATAAACTATTTTTCTTATTTCTAATTTAAATTCCATAATTGACAAATTTCCAATTACAACCACAAATATACAAAAAAAAAAAAATTATCTTGTATTGTGTGTGTGTACATGAAAATTGTAGAAAAATCCACAAAAAGTAAATATTTGAAACTAAATAAATTACGTACCCATTTCGAAAATTTATATAACCTGAATTGTAATGATTTCTATTTATGTATTAATTCAATTAAAAATGATTAGAGATCGGAGAGTTAATTTAGAATTGATTTTTGATTTAAATTAAAATATTATTATTTAATATAAAGTGGCTTAAGGAAACACTTTTGTGCCACTTTCACTTTTTCATGCCAATGTGAAATTTTGTGTTTTTCTATTCAATCGAAAAATTCTGGATAATAATTTTCGATCATTTTTTTAGTTTGTTCTATCTAACCAAATGTAATATATTGATATTACACAGTTACACTAAGTGTTCATTGCTTTTTCATTAATTCAAAAAACATTTGATGTTATTTTATCAAAAAAAAATAAAATATATATCTATACATATTTTTCTGCTTCTTCTTCTTTTTTTTTTTTTTGGTAAATAGTTGATAACAATAAATGGTTTATTCACTTTTCTACAGTCGACATTATTTGTGCTTAACAAACGAAAACGTCATACCATGGTATTAGTATTCTTTAATATCAATTCATACCATTACAATTGCCGTCTAATCACACTGTGGTTATTTGGTATTTGTTGATATGTGTTTGCGTATAATGGCACTAATGGAACATATAGTTATATCATCATTATAATTATCATATAACAAGGTGTATAACAATTGACTCAGTACTTGGATGTATGTGGTAGTAGTGGTTCAATGATAAAAAAAAAAAAAATCATAAAGTACAATGTATTGCAAATAAGTGTATCATTGGAAAAATTTTAGTTAGCAGTTATTGTTTATTATGTAGTCTATAATTATTTATAAAGAGTTTAGCAGAGCAGAAATTCTATGGTGAACATCCCATCTTAGCAGCCTATAGAATTTATTTATTCATATTCATACCTAAAGTCATATATGGCGGTTTACACTCATTGGTATATGGTTTTCTCAATCCGTTTAATTAATTGATTTAAAATAAAATACTCAGCAAAAAAAAAAAAAAACAAAGCAAAACTATTCAAGTTTTCAAAATTTTCTATTCTGAATCCATTAAATAACCAATGTTTACAAACAGTAACCGTATCACAAAGAAATTTTAATTCAGTTGTGCACACAACTTAGTTAATTGAAAAAAAAAAACAGAATAGTTTTAATCCAGTTCTTGTCTCTTTTACGAATGCACACGTACTTACACATTTGCCAAACCTTAAAACAAATTGGCATTATAGCAGCTAAATAACAAAGAAGATTAATGCTGATAAAAGTTTAACGCTTGTTTATTATTATGAAGAAAAAAAACGAATAATAAATAATATAAAAAAAGAATGCTTAGAAATATGTACATATAAATAAGAAAAAGAACCAAATACGCTCACTCTGTGAGTATTGTTTTATATATAAAAAAAATAATAAAAAAAAAAAACTGATACAAAATTTCTAAACAACATATCACATAAATAAAGCGTATTTGATAAAAAAATTGATTCAGTTAGTCTAGGTCGCAGTATTGTACACGTTTAAAGTTACATTGAGCATTAAGCCATTCAATATTAATAAAGTATCTACAATTACACTTTGAAAATATTAAATTAACTGTATGTATATATATATATATTTTTTTTTTTAAATTTATAATCGTCACATCGTGTGAAATGTAAGTCATGTTCATTTATATTGTTACTATGAGCCTTCTTCTGTTTTCTTTTTGTATTTTTTGAAAAACCACTTTTTAATTATTTATTAAAAATTGCAAATTATCAAATATATTATCACGTAGACATCATAAATTATATTCCAGAGTAAAGTGTTTATAAAGTCAATCTATTGTTATTTTATGATAAGTACTATGGCGCCTGACTTTCATTGACAATAAATGTACACACTTTGTACCGAAACTCTCATGTTTTCAATTTTTGAATAAGTTCACTTCGAAATTTTAATTAATTTTATTCAGATGGATTACACGAACTTCATGGACTATTTATTATTTCAATTTCCACAAATTGTGAAATAAATATTAAACAATAATTTATTAATCAATTTTTGTTTTTTTTTTTAAATTGTTAGTGACATGTTTTCGAAGACATACCTGAGAATGACGTGTATATCATTTTGAAGACGTTCGTGTTATTAGTTATTACATTACATTAAAAATTTGTTGACAGTTTTCTTTTTTATGAATCAAATTTCTTGTATTCAATGACTTTATATTTGTTCGTCGAAAATTTTTATACAAACTGTCACACATTTCTTGATTAAGTCGAACCGTATATGGAGTGTATTTAAACCAAAAAAAAAGTTTAAAACAGTTTAATCAGAATATGAGTTTTTGTTGTTTAATCAAAGAAATGAATTTGTTATTTCTATTTATGGCTACTAAAGTTCATTAAAAATGTAACCCAAGTACAAATAAAAATTCAAAGTTTGTTCTTTTTTTTTTATTTCTTTTTGTTAAACCTGAGCTGGATAGAGTTCTCGCTCTATTGATTATATTATTAATTAATTCGGATTTAATATCGTTAAACTCGTTTTGATTGGTTAAAATATGATTATTATCTCTCTAGCGTCGTAGTCACAAGGTATTAGAAATTTTTAAAGAATTCCAAGAAAAAGCCGCATATCAATTAATAAAATCCGGATTCGCAACATTCAAATTAATTGTACTGAATTTCACTCTTATCTAAACAACCAACAATTTTCTATCAGAATAAATTATGTTAAGAAACACAATCACTATTATTATGTCGAAAGGTCAATTTTATAACTCTGTTAATTAAAAATATGTTTATTTTTAGTATCGCTGTTAAATTATTTAATAATTAATTGAATTGAACTTTATTTGATTTCATTTAGCGTGCGTTTACTATCAAGAAAGAAAAAAATGTTATTGTGAAAATGATATTTATTCGCGTCAGTTTAGAATTCCTAGTAAACAAATTATAAAACGCTTGCATTGTTTTTTTTTTATTCAGTCATAAAAATACATTGTTGGCTATATTTTATTTAAATTAATGTACATATTTATTAATTTTGCAATATATACATTTATGGGGTCAAAATAATAGTTAATAAAAAAAAAAAAATTAAGAATTTGTGCAGAAAAGCAATATTTAAAAAGTAGTGATTTATATTTCAAATTTGAAAACAGATTTGACTGTGAACAAAAAATATAAATGTTTCAAATAAAATAGTTTTTTTTTATTTTTAAATTAATTGCAAAAATGTACGTACAGCTTAATCTAGTTTATGCTATGCAGAATATATGATAGAAATTAACGTTTAAAAAAGTTTGGAGTTGGTTCACTAACTTCTAATCTTTTAACGTATAATGGCTGTTTAAACAAGCCATATTTCATTAATATGAAGAATTTTTGTGTAGATTACAAATTTTTAAGTAAACTTAAAAAGTTTTATACTCTGTGATTCATTAAAGAATTTAATTACCAGCCATTTCTTTGAAAAAGTTATTACTCTATTAATAAACTATTTCGACATATTGTAATACAAGACTTTTATTAGTATACATTCCTAATTTCATCCGGTATTTTATTATTTTTATTGGCTTATAAGATGGGAAACAATGTTTAGAATATTAATTGAAAATAAATGCGAAAGTATTTATATTATTGAACTTAACCAAAAGCCATAAGAGGCAAATAATAGTGTTTTTCAATAATGTGTGTGTTCACAATCACTGTAAAGAAAAGTATCTATGAATTACTTACATATTTTTAATAAAAAAATAAATAAAACAATTTACTCCACATATTTTCTAATTCGACCTGGATTAATAAATTTACCTATTATTTGAATTATATTGAATTTTGAATGTACAATATGTAGGATGTACATTCAAAAAGAATTATATACGAGTATAGATTGTGTTGTGTGTTTAAAGTTAAATCAATAATCCAGACCGAATTAGAAAAAGTGGTATAAGAAAATTAACAAAAAAAAAAAAAATGTATATATATATTTTTATAAATTAAACGATGAAAGATTAATCAATATAAGTATATATTTAAATATTTATAAAAATACTTCAAATAAATGATATTCATTTAAAAAAAAAAAAACACACATTTGATCATCGCAGTATGAGTAACTAATTGGCGACATTTTCGTTTCAACCACTTTTTTTTTAAAAAAAAATATATATATATTTAAATCATAATGTTATAAATGTGGCCGCGTGCAATAAATGTCTAAGAATATTTATAAATAAAATTATTATTAATATGTATTGTATTTTCTTATCATTCATTAAAAAAAAAAATTAATAATAATAACTAGTAAAACACATATCGTAATTTGGAAAGATATCAGATACAGATAATTTTTGGCGAGCGGGTATACCAATTTCCATTTACCAAATAATCATGCCCAAAATATCCATACATCACACACACATACGTAAAACATGTATATTTTAAAATTTATTCCTTATATACGCTGAGACATTTGTATTAATAATATATATTAATATAAGATATTATTACTTTCTTTGTTTCACCTTTGAAAAATGGTGGCATTGTTTCTATTTTTCATATTTTTTTTGTTTTTTTTTTCCTGTTTTTTCATTTTTACCATTTATCTCTTTCTATCATTATAAATAATAGGAACGTGAGGATTTAAATATTTTAAATTTTTTATTGTGTACGACAATATATATCGTCAACTACCTTGACTAAGGTATCATTGTACGCATAGGTAAAAAAGTGAATTTCAAATAATTTAATAAAACTAACATGTAATGTATTGATATGAGAAAATTCATACGTTTGAATATTTTTTTCGATATACTTTTTTAGTTTAAAATAAATAAATATAATTTTTTTTTATAAAGCAAAAAATATATTTATTTTTTTTAAACTGATTTTTTTAATATCAGCCATTAAATATTGGATACGCATTACTAAGAGTCATATTACACTTTTAAAATATGAACTATAACTGCGTAGCATATATGCAACTGATCACATTCGTGTTATTAAATTAAATAATCGTCATTTTTTCATTTTTTTTCTTTTCTTTTTTTTCAATTACATTTATTCATTATTTTAAATGAGAAAAAAAAACATATTTATATAGGTATAAGATTTTTTTTCTTTGCGACAAATAAATAAATATTAATATAAATAAGTCGATATCGATGATGATGTCACTAATTTACAATATAAATGTAAGCTAATTTTCATTAGCTGATCATTCTGTTTTTTTTTTCAAGTGCGTTTATTTAAACCACTATTTTAATAATTTAAATTTGATAGTTATAAACAGTGTTCGCAAAGTTGAATTTCGATGATCAGACTCTTACACTTTGAAATAATATGGAAATTAATGAAATGGCTTTTACAGGAAAATGCTGATTAGTATCAGGAATAAATTCACATTCACAAATATTAAATCTCTGTTGTCATTTATATAAAGTCAAAGGTTAAAGTAGAAATCATCTCGATTGATTGATTTTGAGTTTAAGCTATTATTGCATAAATTAAAATGTGAGAATTTGGCATTTGTACACTAATCAGTAATTTTCTGTTAAAGACCATTTTAGTAACTTCCAATTTATTTGGAAGTTATATGAAACAAAACTGATCATCTACGTTCTTTGCTCAAAATCATCTTTGCGAACACTATGCATATGGTTAATAAACTAATCGAAAAACTGATTAATCGAAAATTTGAATTTGTTAAAAGCGATTGCCATCACATCAATAGCATATAATATTTTCAATGAAAAATTAAAACGTTCGCTACAGTTCCTTTTCTGTCATTAAAAAGTACATTATATGAATATTAAAAGTCTGTCGCTTAATTTTCAAAACATTAAAGTTACGATGATTCCATTTCGACGACATTAATGGAATTGAACTTGAAATAATACTTCTGAAAATATTGAAAAAATAAAAAAAATAATTAAATAATACCTAATAATATTGTTATTAATGCTAATGCATACTCGTATATGTGATTTACATATTGACATATTCACGAAGTCGTTAATTAATTATTTAATATCTATTATTTTCATTATGTTTGTATGTTATTTAGAAAGAAAAAAAAACTATAAAAACTAATACGTTAATTTCATGCAAAATTATGCTATCGAATAATTTATAGCTCACCCACACAAGTTGAATACACAAACACATACGATATGCTAATCAAAATAATTTTTATTTAACAAATATTTTATTTTATTTTTTTTTTCCATTACCTACGCAAGTTATTATCATTCGCAAGTAAAATATTAGTTTTATTTTTTACATTTAAACAGAAATGATGAGGAGCCATTCATGGCTGATCATACCATTGGTAGCGCTGGTCGTTACCATAAGTTATGCAGAAGACAATAAAATACCAGATGCCAATGATTCAATCTTATCAAAATCAAAACATTCATTGGAAATCGAAGAAGGTTTACAAGATGAACCAAAGCTACCATTATCTGAAAATCCTAGGTATTAATTTCATTTAATATTTATTTAATTCGCTTAAGATACTAATGGTTTTTCCTATTTTTTTTTTTTTTTTGTAAAGATTTAATAAAATGCTTCCAAAAGAAAGCAATGAAAAGGATAATGTGTTTAAACCAGATCCAAAGATTCCAATGGCACTCGATCCCAGGTAATATAGATAAGTTTATTGGTTAATATATATTAAATATGTTATCAGTTTTTTTTATGTATTTGTATTAGATTTAATAAAATGCTTCCAAAAGAAACCATTGAAAAGGATAATGTATTTAAGCCAGATCCAAATATTCCAATGGCACTCGATCCAAGGTAATATGACCATGTTAATATATATAGTTTTAAATTCAAATTTGTTCTTATCTTTTCTTATTTGTTTACATTAGATTTAACAAGATGCTCCCTAACACACAAAATATACTCAATAAAAAAGAGGCACCACCCTCGACGATAACTATACCAACAGTGAACATTGTCAAAATTGATAAAACAACACCATCAGTTATTGCTGCACCATTAAAAACAATTACAACAACAAAACCAACAAAAGTTGATAGTATCCAGAAAAATGATATTGGTCATTCAGAAATAGCTAAGGATGATGATAAATCCACTACATCTGACAGTGAATATTATGATTACAGTGACGAATATTATGAGGATGATGAAATAATCAAGACTACAGCCACCGATAAAAAGATAGAAACTCCTATTACCTCTCCAACAAAAAAGATTACATTAAATGAAGTAAAATTAAAACCAATTGGAGGAAGTGTTAAGGTTCGTTTTTAATTTCTAACATTGTTAAATAATTGTATATAAATTAGTTTAATTTATTTTTCTATTTTTCAGATTATTCAAAAAGGAGTTCAAAAATTGAATTTAACGGAAAATGCTGATGTCGAAATCGCTTATGATGATTCTGATGATTATGATGATGACGATGATGATGATTTAGATGATGCAGTGACTGAGCCAGAATCAACCTCGAATTGTCCACGTGATTGTACTTGTGGTCGAAATTTTAATGGCTATTTAGTTGCTACTTGCAGCAGGTAATGCACAATGAAGTGTTTCATTTAATTTATATCTGATCACCCATGCGCCTACGCCAATTTCAATATAAATAATTGACGGATTTATTTTTCATAGACTTGACGCTGGAGTTCAAAAGTTCAATTCTGATATCACTGATATAGAGGTTGTGAATATTGGACCACAATTTCCAATTGTTTTGGGAGCTGCCTTTTTCAAAAATATTGGTTTGAAACATGTTTCATCTATCAAAATAGTTGACTCAACTATCGAAAATATTCATCCTAGTGCTTTTGAAGGCTTGGAAAATTTATATTCAGTTAATTTAACAAACACCGGTCTCGATATGATTCATCCGGATACATTTTCCACGAATAAAAAACTACGTATATTAACGTTGGCCGGTAATGATTTACATGCAATGCAACAAAACTCGTCGCCATTCATTCATTACATGCTTAAAGCACCATCAGTTGAAGAACTGGATATTTCTCGTTGTAATTTGAAAAAATTGCTGCCAACTGCATTCAATAAACTAGAGAATATTGTATTTATTAACCTTGCGAACAATCAATTAAAAACATTACCACAAGGAATTTTCGATGTTGTTGAAACTATTGAAGAATTAGATTTATCTTACAATATTATTGAGGATTTACCAAAAAATATTTTCAATCGAACAGCGTTAGCAATTTTAAATTTAAAATACAATCAAATATCAAATAAGCTTGATTTTGCAACTTCCGATATTCAAACACTTGATTTAAGCTTTAATCGAATCATAAATATTAATAATGGAATGTTTAGAAATATGGGAGGACTTACAAGTCTTGCACTGAGAGGAAACTCAATTGCAAAAATTCATCAGTCAGCATTTTATCCATTGAAAAATTTAAGAAATATCGATCTGTCGTTTAATAATTTGGAACAAATATCTGCATTGATATTTTTGGGTAACCATGAATTAGATGTTATTCGTTTGAATGATAATCCACATTTAAAGAAATTACCATTGGAAGGATTTGAAAGTGAAAGAGGGATGTTTAATGTCTACTTGTTTGATGCTTCAAATTGTGATTTAAGCGAATTAGGAGATGATACATTTAGAACTTTGACTAAAATCACAACTCTAAATTTAGCATGGAACAATATTGAGAACTTAGGCAAAGGAATCTTTAGTTATTTGAGCAAAGTCATTGAATTAGATTTGAGCAATAATTTAATTACTGATTTGAATGACTTGATTTTCTTGCATAACAGAAATTTGAAAAAGGTAAGAAATATTTATAATAACAATGTAAGGAAATTTGTTATTTAATGCAAAATGAAGAATCTCATGTCACATTTTGATTAATTATTTAATTTTTTTTAAATAATTGTCTACTTTTTTTTGTAATAGGTCAATGTAGCTGGAAATCCATTGCAAAAAATTTCACCAAAAGTGTTCTTACCCACAAAAGAATTAACAGAATTAGACATAAGCGATTGCGATTTAGTTGCTCTATGGTCAGAACCAATGTCTACTGAAGCGCGTACTGCAAATATCTTTAAAAACTTGAAGATGTTGAATGCTTCTAACAATGACATTGAACATGTACATAAAACCGATTTGGCTTTAATGGAACATTTAATGGTTTTGGATTTAGACAACAATCATTTAAGATGTGATGATGAATTTAAAAATTTGACGGAATGGCTTTCAAACAAAAAGGTAAAATAGCGCTGAAATTATATAAAAATAATATCGCACATTAATATATTTTTTAAAAACTATATTTGTAATGCTTCACGTCTATTAGGTAAGAGCTGGAAATGCAAGCATTGGCTTAAATGCTGAAGTTAAGGATGGTAAATCTAAAGAATATACTATGATTGAATCTAAGCCAAATCATTCATGGGATGATTTTAGAAAAGTGACATGTTCGAAAGTTGATACAAATAATAGTGATGACGAGGAAGATGATGATGAAGCTGATGATGATTCTGACGATGAAGCTGATGATGAAACAGATGAAGAAATTGAGGAGGAAACTGATGTCAAAAATGATGATTCAAAGACCATTCAAACAGAAATTGTTGATGAAATCAAAGGTAAGAATTTGAGTTATGATCGTATATACTTAGACATTTACATTACTTTATGAAGATACAATATAACTAGCTGATTAATTTAGACGAATTTCTTTTAAATGCAATTTTAATTTCATTCAAATTTTTTCTTAAACAGGTGACGATAGCTACGACGAAGATAACTACGATGATGATGAATACGATGAAGACGAACGAGAAATCAAAATTGATGACGGCAAAATTAAAGATAAAGTTACCGTGTTCGGAGATGAAAATGACGTTAATAGAGATATTGATGGCAGTCTTATTGATCGTAAGTATTTAATTTTTGGCATTTTTATCATTTTCTTTTCAAATTTCCTTATTTTTTATCTACTCTATTTATTCTTTAGTTGCAGATGAAATAATTGAAGAACGTGAATCAAGCTTATACTATGCACAATATCGTTACATAGTTCCAATTTTAATAATTACCTTTAGTATTTTAGTGGTATTGTTATTGATTGTTAAATTGGTAGTGATTTTAATGCATCGTCGAGGTGAACGTTATCGTCAAGCTTTGCTCGCTTCGAAAAATTCGATTATCTATCAGAAATTATCAGAAGATATTGGAGGTCCAACAACACCAAAATTCCATAGATATTCGCCAATTAATCAAGTTTAATAAATAGATTTAATTTCAAAAAGAAATACGTTTACTCAATACACACACCCGAAATTTAATTGTAAATTATTGTTCTTATTTTATTTCAAAATATGTTTATTAAATTATCTTACAGTTTTGGTATTATGTGTACCAACCGTATTATTGCCATATGAAGGGAAAATAAGAAAAGAAATAATAAACCTTCACAAAATTGTATAAATTTATTTAAAAAAGCATTTAATAAATTTTTATTTTTGCATCTGTTACACAGGCAATAACATTTTATATATTAATTTATATTGTTTTTCTTAAAATCTGTGCACTTAAATAAGTATTAGCGCTACGGATTGGGAACACTAAAATTATATTATTTATATTTCTATGCGTTTCTTTTAAAACGTAATCTTTTTGGTGTGTTAAAATTTACTTAATTTTTCAACGAATATATTGATATTCAATTATTATAAATGAGTATAAATTCATTTTTTATTTTTTATTTAAATTTTTTTTTTTTTTTAGATTATTATTCAGAAATTAATTTATGCGCAGCCATTGGCAGTAAAAATATCTTAATTTTTCTTTTCGCATTATATATTTGAGAAAGAATTTTCATATAAATTATGTAATATTGTACACTAAGCGAATTGATTTATTAATTTTTTGTTATTTTTAATAATAATATAATTAACATCACCCTATTTTTTATTACCTGTACCTAAATATCTATATTTTTTATTATTATTCCAAATTTAAAAATTTATGAAAAAAAAATTATTCCACAAAAAGAAAACAAAAGAAAAGAAAACAAAACAAAACAAAACAAAGCAAACAAAAAAAAAGAAGAAAAAAAGGATGAGAGAAGAAAATAGTAAATAGCTGTTAGTTTGTACTTAATATTTGCCTATTTTATGAATTTATTATATAATGTAATTATAGTATTATATTGGTACTTATTTGTTTTTCGATTTCTTATATTAATAGAATATTAATTAGTTTATTTTAGTTATTGTTTTATTAACTATAAATACAGAAAACATAGAAAACAAATTGGTTTTCTTTAATTATTTATCGGTGCCATTAATTATTTCTTGTGTTTGTATTACTAATTGAGGGTATTTATTCCATTGCATAGCAAACACCAATGATGAAGAAGATAACGCATACAAGTAGACAATAATACAAAACAAACAAAAGAAAAAAAAAGGTTTTTATTTTTATTTAATTTTGTTTTTCTTTTAATATTAAATACCTGTTCAAAAATAATTATTTTCCGCTCAATAAAGAAATATGCTTTTCATTTAGAGTTTAAAAAAAAAATGTTTTTTCATTGTTTTACTTACTTATTTTATACTTACCATTTTTATTAATGACGACAAGTTATAGTTCAACACGTTATTTGTAAAAGATTTGACGCCTCATCAGCCACTTTAATTTATTGGGACCCTAAAATGTATTATGGATTTAAGTGAATTGTACTTCAACTTACCAACATTGAAAATTCTCAGTTTGTAATCGTTCGAATTTAGTTTAGTTCTATAAAATTTTCTTAACAATACCTCATTTATTACTTTATATTAAGTAATGTCATCTTTCTTATTCTACACTCAAAAAACCAATAAGTTGCAGTAGCTTTTATAAGTATATATTTTATATCAGATATATATATTTTTTTATGAGAAAATTTATTTGCTGTTGCAGCTACTTTTGCAAACTGTATCTTTATTGTATCGAAATATAGCGAGAAAGCTTGCACACGCTATATTTGCTGGAACAGATACAATTTGAAACCTTCAAAAGCTAAAAACAAAACATTTTGATTTTAAAAACAAAAAAATTATACTATTTTGACGAAAATCAAAGGGTAATTATTTCTTTGATGCTTAGGGAAGACTTCTAGTCTTCATTTTATATATATTTATATTATTTTTATATTATATATATATATATATACTCACATGAATTTGCCTTTTTATACAATTAATTGGTAGCTAAAAAAAAAAAGAAGAAAATACAAGCAGATGCGCTTAATAATAAACGATCTTATTAAATATGAAACGTTCCCCTAAAATGTGAATAGAGTCCGACTAAAATAATGAAAAAGTGGCTCTAAAATTGTAATATTAACATCGAGAATATTAAAATTTGCATCTAATATTTCAAAAGTAATAATATATAATAAATTGAACCTCAAAAACATAAAAAAAGATCCTCTAAAAGACAATTTTTCATTTATCAAAGACGATTTCACTCAAATATTGTAGTAATTTTTTTTTAAATTGTTTTATTGCCCCGCTAGAGCCTGTTTATCTAAATCAACAAAAAAATGTCACATAAACACGATTAAAATTTGATTTAGATACAAATATTTTAGAATTAATTTAATATTTTAGAAGATGATTTTTCATATTTTATGTACATATTTTGATATTCTTGACGCTAATTTTAATATTTTAGAGGCACTCTTCCATTATTTTAGGCAAACACTAATTATAAGGGTTTCATTTCTATATTTCAGAGTAACAAGAAAAAAAAATCCTGGTTTTAATTGTTTGAGCAAATCCATGTTTCTAGCATTTGTGAAAGGTCTGTATTTTTGAATAAATAAATGCAATTAAATTTTAATTAAAAGAAGATTTTATTCAATAAATATTATTCAACATATATTCATATAATAAATATAAATCTATTTTGGTGGAAACAATCGTAAAAAATTAATCAGAATTTTTCAATTACCTATATAACTGACAATTAAAAATAATTAAGTTGAATATGCGTTACGTACGACGCGAGTAGAGAAAATCTTTGTTTTAAATATTACAATGGTTTCAGTTAACGATTAATGGATTTCCCGAAAAAGTGAAATTTCTTTGAATCAATTAAATTTAAAATTATTTAGTGGTCAATGTTACATAATTTAAAGCTTATTTGAACTTTTTATTGCTATTTGACACCCGTTTCCGTAAGAATATTGATTTTTTTTTACTTCTATTATTGTTGGTTACGAATAAAAACGAATTAGATACTTAAAATTATCTTTGGTCTACGCAATACAATAATAGAGAGACTATTTTATATAATATGCTCATGCTCAGCTATTTGAATTTGTTGAACAACAGAAATTATTATGGAGTCGCGCAAAATATTATGTTATTAACATTTTATATCGTTTTATCATTAACCAAATAATATTTTTAGTAAACAAGAATTTTTATTTGTAACATCGATTTTAAAGTAGAATTATTTATTTCAAAAATTTATTTCAAATCGCTAACCACACAAATATTAATTTATTGTAGAAAGTCTAACTAGTAAATAATAATAAAGAGCATTCACAAAGTAAGAGTTTTTTTTTTTCATTATTATTATTATTATTTTTGTGGTTGTTTAGGTAGATTTAGACAGATATCTATTGGCTGTTAACTTACACGTGTTTCTTTTTATTGATAAAATATGTATTAAAATAATATTAAATAGTAATTAAATCTAATAATATCTACTTAAATTTTAAAAGTAATTTCTAATCACAATAAAAATTACGAACTTAATAAAATTCATTTATTTTAGTTTTTTGTTTTTTTGTTTTCGTTTTTTTTTTTTTTTTTTGTTTAAATTGAAATGTATGCCAATTAGATAATGTTGGTATGCTAGTTATATCGACTAAGAGAGAATTTAAATTTAGAATATAAAACTATATATATTTACATTGTTGTTTCTGAATTTGAGTCGGGTGGTGTATGATAATTTAAATTATAGGCGGGTGGTCCATTATTTAAAAAAGCCATTGATCGTACACTTTCACGTGATGCAGATCGTCTTTGTGGTACTTGTGGTATTGCTTGTGGATGTGATCGTGCTTGATTTTTTATTGTATTATTAATCGTGTTGGTAGCATTTAAGCCAACAAATACATTTTCCGATGGAACGCATGAACTTAATGGCCGAGCACCATGGAAATTTGAATAGCTAGATCGCACCGACGGTGGACGATTATTATAAACTTCATCCACCAATTCTGGATTACTTTTAGATAAATTTGGTGTTGAGTGTTGATATGTTGGATTATAATGACCTTGTGATGAATGATCTTGATTTGTTAAATTTGCCGATGATGAATTCCATGATGGTTCACAAAATGTTGTTGAATTGCTCATATTATAATAAATTGGATCTGGTGTAATATTTTGTGTGAAGTTTGATGCTTTTTTAAATGATTTGTGAATATTATTTGTTGTTGGAATATCTGTATTTAAATATTTTATATTTGATTCGGGTAATGTTGCGTTTTCATTATGAAATGTTGGATTATTATGATGATGATGATGTTGATACTTGTGTGGTTGCTGTTGTTGTTGTTGTTGTGGTTGTTGTGGTTGTTGTGGAGGTTGTGGTTGTTGTGGTGGTTGTGGTTGTTGTGGTTGTTGCGAATGCTGTTGCTGATGTTGTTGCTGATGTTGTTGATGTTGTTGTTGATGCTTCTGTTGTTCCATTAATTTGGTAACAGGGTTTTGTTGAAACTTTCGACGAGACGTTCTCACACTATTTCGATTTGTTGATGTATGGCTTCGTCGGCTTGTTGTACTTTGACGATTTGTTGTTCCACGTGTCATTACAGAACGTCGTTTAACACGTCTTGGCGTCATGGGTTTTTGTGCTACACCTCCACGTACATCTTCTACTTCAAGTTCGTAATCACGAATTGTATCAACCGGTGGACTAAATTCTATTGAATATAATGATTGACGATGTTTTGCTTTTGCTTCATTTCTGCTTACTGTTGTTTTGTAGATTGATGAACAAATCAAAATAAAATTTCAAATTAATTTTGCTTTCTTTTGTTTTTTTTTTTTTTTTGTTAAACTAATTAATTGTGTAGTACTGATATATGTAGCTAAAATTCAAAAATTAAGATCTAATATCTAATGTAAATAAACAAATAAATTTAATTTTTAATGCGTAGTACAATTGATGTGACAGAAAATTTTTCTTTAGCGAGAATTTAAATGACTAATTACTTTCGATTTTGTTTTTACTATAATCACTAAATTCAACATTAATTTAATTAAATTGTTGAATAATGAAAATCTGAAACTAATTAAAAAAAAAATGAAACCATTCGCTTTCAAAGAAAAATTTTGTATATCGCATAAAATTATGTAAGCTACGCGCGGTTACTAGACTTAAGTAAAATAATTTTTTGTAGATACGTACCAAATATTAAGTAGTAATAACTTACTTTAGAAGTATAATCCCAAACCGAATATAATTTAGTAATTAATTATTAGTGTAGTTTTAAGTAAATAAAATATCACACCAAATGGGTACGTGTTTAATTCACACCAACAGAAATATGATTATTTGTATATATATTTTTTTTTTTTCATTGTTAACATTTATACCACAAACATTAAAAATAAATAAATAAAAAGAAAAGGAAAATAAGTTAATTTTTAATTAATTAAGGCTTAAGACATTAGTAATAAAACAACATCACCAACAAAATTAATTTACACAGAAACGGTTATTAATTTTTGATTAAAATGCGATAATTTTTATTTTATTTTAATTAAATTATGGCTTGTGCACAATTCATTGGCAATTCGATATATATGCGTATTTGTACCGAATAGATACTTATTGCTTATGGCACATATTATTTAATTCTTCAACTAATTAAGAAAAAAGAAAATTATTTATTATTTAAATCATTAAATTTTGTTTAACATTTATTTCATTTTTATTACATAAAAATATAAAATTTCAATTAACTATTTAATTTATATAATTAAAAGCACAAATTGGTTTAAGTTTCTAAGCTCTGCAATTTGCATCATATGTTGACACATTTTTTTTTTTTTTTTTTTTAATTACCTAACAACAAGTTTATAATAATATTTATATTTCAATTTATAATATTACATTTTCAATGTGTATCATTTTATTCTATTGACATTTCTGTTACCAATGATTATTAATAGATTTGTAAATTCTATATTTGACGTAGTCAAATTATTTATTTATTTTGCTCAGCATTTATTGATTTTATTGTCCGAAATTGTAATATATGATATTTAATTGTTCAATGAATAATTAATTTGATGGAAATTTGAGCAATTTATAATGAAATTTATAAGTGAAGTTTTTCAGATATTAACAACGAGCCCAAGTATCGCAAATTACTATGATTTTGGTAATTTTGTGTCACTTGGGAAACGAAACAAAATAGTAATTGAAGTCAGACTTTTGAAAAAAACTATGTATAGTAAAATAAAGTTTTTTTTTTGCTTGATATAAGGAATCAAGAAACATTTGCAGAATGTTTAGAATAATCTTCTAGCTCAAAATGGAATGAGGTTTTGATATGTCCATCCAAGTTTTAATTGTTAAATTTTATATTCATCAAATATTTTCGGGGATAGGAGCATCGTATTAAAACCAAAATACTTGTCAGTAAATATTTTCGATTATAATGAGCCAATTCAGAAGAACTTTCTAAATAAAATATTTATACAAATAAATTTTAATTTTCTTATTTCATATAGACAAAGAAACGGCTAAACATATTAATAATCTATAATAATACCGCTATATTTATATGATGCTGTCAAATAAATCTTTTGGATAATTCTATTGTGGCGAATGTTTTCGTTTTATTATTTACTTTAAAATTACTAAAAAAAAAAAATTATTATTTTTTCAAAAATAACTAGATTTACGTCCTATAATTCTTTATGGAAAAAAGAATAAAAAATAGTGAATAAAAGCATATTATTTATTATTTGTATATAATCATTAATAATATTTGTCATTCATAGTTTGAATATATGTTAAAATAAAAAAATTATAACAATAAATAAATAAAATTCATCAAGCCATATAATATATTCAAAAAAAGAAAAAAGAAAAAAAGAACTCAAGCGGATAACTGTAATAATATAAGAAACTGATCGCTTCATAAAATATAATCTTCGTAACTATCACTTCTTTACTTATATTCAAAAAGACTAAATATTTGTAAAAAAAAAAAAAAAAAACAAAAGAAACTTTTAACGTAAATATCTATATTACCTACTTAATATATTATTATTTAATGTTCAACAACTTTAATTTAAATTTAAATTTCGTCAATGATATTAAAAATGGATTGCATCGAATTGGATAAAACTGAATTTATCAAAATGGAGCAGTCAACACTCAATGGTGAATTTATTTCATTTAGACAATTAAATTTTATTAAATTCTTTTGTTATATGTATATCGATTATGATAAATTTAAAAAAAAGAATTAAATGTACAAAATGTGCACATATAAACGAAAAAAAAAAAAAACAATCACCGAAATATAAAAGTGTGAATGTACTTTAATAAATAAGTCAATCTATTTTTAACTATTTCTAAGTTAAGCGACAACAGATTTTTCTGTCAAAACGTGCGTTTTTAATTCACATTCAAAAAATTAATATTCCGAATTTTTATTTTTATTTTTTTTTTTTTTTGTTAATTTTGTTTCGATGAAACTTTTATAAATTAATTTTCTTGTTGAAATATAACTGATCTCGTTCTCTACAATAGTTCAGATCTGGGTCTTGTTTTATTTCTGCTATTGTTATTGCCACCATTGTGTCTCTGTCGAAATGCTATAAGGTCATGTGACTTTGTTCTATGTATAGAATGTGATATAACTTTATATTCTGGTGGTGCAACTCTTATTTCATTACCGAAATGAACAACATTAGATGGATGATTATTATTATTACGACGATAATGTCGACGAATTGATGATCGATTTAAATTTGGTGAATGCATCACATATTTATTTGGTGTATTGTAATTTGAATTTGTTCTATTAATTAATGGGATATCGGATTGATTTGTGTAGGCTTGATGATGATATTGTTCAAATGGATTACTATTAACATTTGTGACACTGTTTGGATTATATTTATAATAAGAACGTCGCGATGAATTATTACCAATTGATTGTGAATTTGTTATATCATTATTGGTAACCAATGGTGGCACCATATCATCATTTTCATATGAAAAATATGTTGATGGATTTAATGGTGGTGCTGGTACATAACCAATATTTTGATGATAATTATTGGTATGATTTTCACCATCATTATCGGGCATATTAACATTACTCTTGTTTAATTGTAAATTTTTCATTGAATTATAAACCGTATCTGGTCTATGTGTTTGACTACTATCAATATTATTAATTAATTGTTCAGTTGATATATAACGAATTCCTGGACGCGATAATGGATTATGATTATGATTATGACAACGATTTTCTTGTGGATTAATATTATTACTGTTGTACAAGGATAACATTGAATTAGTATTTGAAATATTATTACTTAAACTATTATTAGCAGCATTAGCAACATTTAAATAATTATTGGTATTTAATTTGGTCGATTGCATTATTGTACTAGCAGACGTTGGAATGCTAGAATAACTGACGTACATCGGAACAACTGTATGTTGTACATTTTTAGCGAAGTCACCACCCATGAAATCGACTGCAAAAATATAATAATGAATATAAAAAAAAATTGTCAATTTATGTGAAAATAATATTTTGATTTTGGTTTTTATTTTTATTATTATTTTCTTCATTTTTTTTAATTTTTTTTTTTATTACTTTTGTATATAATTATATATTTTTATGTACACAGAGAGCGTTGTTATCTTAGGGCATTATGTTCTAAATACATAATTAGTCAAAACATGAAATGGAAGAGTTCATTCAACAGTAGCACAAACAAAGTATTTAATTTCGTTTTTTATATATTTTTTTAAATTTTTAATTTTTTTTATTTATAAATAGCGACTGCTCGCTGTTGTCATCAGTTTTTATTTATACAATTTGTTTATTCCAGAGCTTTGTTTACTTTTCGATAAAACTTGATGGTGTATATAATTCTTTTTATATGCTTATGTGATTGTTATGTTAATGATATCTAAAAAGCATCTACGTATCTACATAGCATTTACTTGATTCCTATTTTATTTTGTTATTCTATAAGCACTATAAATTCTATCAGATTCATGAAAAAAATAGCAATTAATTTTATTTAAAATCACAGTTAAGATAACGAAAAAAAAATCGAAATAGTCACAAAAATTTGCTTTTAAATTATTTAATTTATTAATGAATCATAGATCTGCATGGGTAGCCCAAAGTCCTCAAAAAAAAAAAAATAGGTACAAAAATGAACCAATTTTTATTAGGTTTAAAAGTGAACCAAATACAAAATATTTGAACATGAAAGTGTTGAATTCTGAAATATACCGATCTTAATTACTTAATGGACCAATTTCTAAACTAGGAAAGACACGTCATTTTTTTTTTTCAATTGAAATATTTTGTATTTGGTTCACTTTTATACCTAAAAAAAATTGATCCATTTTTGTACCATAAAAAAATGGTTCATTTTCGAACCAAAAAAAAAAAAGGTTCATTTTTGTACCTATTTTTTTTTGAGGACTTTGGGCTACCCATGCAGATCTATGTAATGAATTAATCTCTGAATATTTTGAATTTTGAATTTTGAATAAAAAAAAAAAAATAGAAATTAGTATTGTTTTATTTATTTGATTATTCATTGCTCTAATCATTGAATTTGACAAAATCTTTTAATTAGTTTATTATCAGAAGCATAACTACAAAAAAAAAATAATGGAGTTATCATGCATTTAAATGACTTATTTAATTTTAAAATGATTTCAACTTTAAATAAAAGACCAGACCTGTCTAAAATTTGATAATAATAAATACCTAGATAAATACATTTACCAAGGAAAATTTTCTATTTAATAGTAAGAAAATAAAAAATAGGTGAAACGTACAAATTAAGTAAATTAAATAAAACATGTACTTACATCGATCATCTTCTTCGAAAAACACTCTTGCAATACAGGCAGCTCCCAGCAAACCAAAAGTCTAAAGTGAATGAGCATTATAAAACAGTAAACGCAATGATTGCATTAATCAAAAACAAAAAAATAACATTCAAGAAATGGGTACTTAAAGTTTAATACTACGTTTTGTATATAATGCTTCAAGAATTGCGTATAGAGAATGAAAATTTATTTTCCGTAATTAAATTTAATAATAATTTTTGTTTTTTTTTTTTTTTGATAATTTACTACTTTTAGCATTTGCATTATAGCATAAGAATTCAGACACTTTAAGTTTCCATTGCTATAAAGCATTAATAATTATATGACGAAAAGTATATAAAATTTACAAACCGATAATATTAGTTGTACAGCTGAATGTATTACTTCAATTATTGGATAATCTAATAAACAATTTTCAACATATTCGGGTCGAACTAGTCGAAATGGATCTTCTGATGTTATGTTTGTTGGATATGTTGGTTTACATCCATAGCCATTTACTTCAAACCAGGAAACACTTCCCGTTCCAAGATTTATTAAATCGCTGTCCTGAAATTCGATAATAATTGATATATAGGAGGATAATAATTTAAACATTTTGGGTAGCGTTATACAGAATATATTTTTAAAAAAACATTTGAATGAACTTGAAGTTGTATTATAAGTCTAAGCAATTCTTTAGACTTTTATTGATTAATTTGAAACGAAAGCTATTATTTATTGCAGCATTTGGTTCTCTTTTGTGGAAATGCTTGCTTCAAAATCGGTTATAGAAACCGTTCCGGAAGTAATAATAGTTTAAAGAACATGAATTCTAGTATAAGTCTCTGTTCTTAGAAAGACCGTGCCAAGTAATTTTCCTTTAATTTCATTTTTGACCGATATCTCAAGCCCAGTTGTTTGTTTGTTTGTGTTTTTTTTATTATTGTAAATAAACTTCTGCATTTACATAAGCTAAAATAAGTTGTTGTTAAAGTATTTCAATAAAAATATCATTTTAAAAGTATAACCGATTGTTAATTATTGTGTAGTGTTTACGAATCAAATTGAAAATGATAAGTTGGGCTCTATAATTAAAATAATGAATTTAAAATATATATAAAAATAATAAATAAACATTACATACTCTGTTTAAAACGCCAATGTTCATATAGAAACAAATTAAAAATACATTCCATCCAATCCACAATAAATTCCATATTGAATACTGTAAAAAAATAAATAAATAAATAAACATAAAACCAAAATATATAAAAATTAATATTTAAAGATAAAGAATAAATAAATAATTTTCTCAGCGTAAAAACAGAGCATAGATTATCTTTTTTTACATTAAAATTAAACTTAAGAATATGAATATTGAATGATTCTAAAAATAAGTTCACGACAATGTTTTTAATTTGATGTTAGTATTGTGGCGCTGCATGCATTGTTTTCCCAAATAGTTACAAAGCAACGGGTAATACGTGGATACATTAAATGTCAAAGATTCGTTCAATTCAATTAACTATAAATAATTTATTAGTAGAACATAAATGTGGTTTGCTTTCTATTTCTTTGCTTAAAACTACATACTTTCAAAGTTACCTTAAAATTAAGAAGTAATTTTAAAATATTAAGTTTTTACATTTTTAAATAGCGCCACTGTAAAGATCTGGTAGATGTAGCCTGGAAGGTAGTACTTAATTATCGATGTCCTATTTACGAATCAGCAAGAACGTAAAATTTATTTTCTTAATTCATACAAAATAAATACATTTCTGTGTAACGATATTTCTAAAACTTTCAGATATATTTCGAACTTAAATGATATAATTTATATATATTTTATTTGTATTTAGAAGGTATTTTAACATGTACTTACACTAATTAATACATACATAACAATAATTAAAAATTATATATATAATACATATTTCTATTTTATTTTCATTTTCATTTTTCGTATTATATATTGAAACGTATTGAAATCAAATCGATACCTTTCCTATCTTTTCAATTCTCCCCAGTTGAATAGATAAGATAAAAAAAAAAAGAAGTAATAATTGACACATTTGTTTTTCAGTATAGATTACAGCGTTATATTACACCAAATGCTTATGTATGTAATCATTTGCTATACACATTTATAATCAATTTTATTTTTATTTTTTCTTTTGGTCGATTAAATTTGAATGAATATTTTGAACTCTTTTCTTTAATTTCAATAATAGCTCACGATAAAAATTAAAGAAAAAAAAAAAAACTATAATTATTGTATTCACATATTTACTATATATATTAATCTAAAAATAAATTAAATTGGAAGACAAATATCTTGCATTATAGACTGTAAATATAAAATCAGAGAAGTCTTCCTTATCAATAAAACAAGATTTTTTTTTTAAAAGAAATAAAATTATATGATAAGTTTATATGAAATAATAGGTATAGCCGCCGTATAGGTATACTGAACTTCGTAAGACAAATTTGAATGTCAAAAATATTGTATGAACAAAATAATAAATAAATAAATTTTGTCCCACGTCCTTGCCCACGCCACACTTTCATAAAAACTAGTGTTTCAAGGTTCAAAGTGTACCAGATATTATGTATGTTAAACTGGTACTGTTAACATCTCAATTTAATGATATTTTTGGTTTAAAATAGTTGACATGGTAATGAATTTTAATTAATTCGTTTTTAAAATAAATGCCAGGAAATAATTTATTTCTAATTTTAATTAAAAAAAAAAAAAATCATTTAAAACTACTTACCGTTATAATATATTTCGCTCTAAATTGATACGCTCCAAAGAAGCCAAAAATCACAAATATTATATGAAAGAAATTAGTTAATATTGGTGCCCACATATATCCCAAAAAATCGAACAATTGCCGCTCGAAAATTGTAAGCTGAAAATACAAAAAATAAATATATATATTTCTTTTTTTTTTATATTAACATTAATTTTGATGTTTTCAGTGAGTAATTCTAGCTTATATATATAATAAAATATTTTAGTTTTATTTTCTTCTTTATATTTTTTTTTTCTTTACATAATTACACAAGAAGCATATTAAAAAAAAAATACAAACATATTCTTTGTCATTGTACTCAAACCGATCAAGGTAGGGAGGTGGATATAGAGAGCAGACAGGTGGTCATGGTAGCATGATTATTCGTTACCATGGATACGAACATATACATAAATTGTGTAAATTTCTCATGATTGTTTAGAATGAAGTTTTGAGACAGATGAACAATGAAAATAGGGCTGAGAAATTGACTCATTAATTATAAAAAAAAAAAAAAACAACAACATCAACATCAGCGTGAAACAAAGAATGGATGGAATGCTACCAGCTAAATAAATTATTAAATGAAATGAAATAAATCATAAACCTAAATTTTGACAATTTTAATTTTTCAATTTTAAATTGCCTCTTAATTTCGGTTAAATTTTCAAATGTTGCATTTTTTTTATTGCTTTAAATTTTACTTTTTTCTACATACATGTTGAATTATCTATGGAACACTAGAGAAAACAACCTTTACGCCTCACTTGAAGTCAATTGTACAGTTTATACTTATCCATATTTATGAGTTCTGTATTCGTATTGGGATTAGGAGTTACCTTTCAATAAACTACACAATAATATGGGATCTAATTTTTATGTTTCTCTTTAATATAAGGTTTTTGACAAAAAAAAAACATTCAAAATTTTGGAAAAAATATTAGATAAGACCAGAAGTTATTCAATTTTCTAAGTATAAATAAATCACTCTTTTTTTTTTAATTTCGTTTTAGGATAGAAATGTGAAACACCTATTTAACTTCTTTTTTTTAAAATATAATCACAATAATGTATTTGTAAGCCAATTAAAACATTCCATTGTGAATATTTATCTATCTCATATTTCGCCTGAATGTTTCTATATTGGATTTTCTTTATAAGTAAATAAAATAATAGTATTTCCTATTAAATATTCTATTTCCTTGGAATTAAAATGTTCTTATTGTAAAGTCAATGTACCTATTGAATCCCACTTATAATAATAGCCTAGTATCTGAAATAAATTATGAATTAGTACAAACATAAAAACTTTGAAGAAAAACCTAAATTAATATATCAAACACAGAGAAAATCATGCTCAGCCAGTGTCTGTCCTTTGTATTTTCTTGTCAAAGTTTTAAATATGATTTTCTGAGTCATATTTTAGTCGTAATAAAAAATAAATAAAATATTTAAATAAATTGCTTGAATATTGAAAACTGTAACTAAAACAATATATATATATTATTTTTTTTTGGTTTTTGTTTAATCCAGTAAATTTATTGCTTGTGCTTGAGTTTTTAGAATGGATAGTAGCGATTGAATAACCTGGACACAAGTCTATGTAAAAATATTGAATAGAGTTGGGCATAAGTATATATGTATATCTAAAGAGGACGAATATTTATTTTATCCAATTGAAAGTTAAAGGTTTTGGAAACATTAATTGCTAAATTTTCTGTTATCATGGCGAGACTTATTTTACACCTTATCATTGATAATTTTTTTTTTGAAATTTAAAAATTGATTCACTGTAGTAGATTATGTTTTGTTAGTGCTTGGTTAACAATTTTTCTAAATCAAATCTGTAAGTGTCCGCTTGAAATTTCAAATAATAATTCTTTAATTGATTTTAAAATATTCATATTGATTATGTATTACGAATCTGTAATAGGAATGCTGTTCCATAAGTTGGAAGCTAATTGTACCACTAAAAATTCATCACGTGTTAAAACAATCATTTTTACAACCAAAGTGTCCACTTCTGTCGAAACTCTTGTGTATTATTTTGATTTTATTTGTTTAATGTCAAAAATGTCATTGAGATATAATCTGGTGTTTGTGTTTTAATGTAATTATAAACAAAGCATGAGATTAGAAACGTTAATAACGTTAAAAATCCTAATTTATTTCTTATAAAAAATCAATTTGTTAAAAATTTAGAACTAAAAATGTTTAAAGAAAAACATTTAAATACACAATTTAATTTACAAGTTTATAAATAAGGTTCCAAATTTCAAGGCGGTTAACAGATCTATAAACAACAAAACCAACAACCAAATTTATCCAGAACGAATAATAAAATGCCGAAATACATATATAAACACTTAGTCCTTTTTTGAAATGGAAATAGTAATGGAATTTCGATGAATCAATGTTAAATATTCGTAATGTAGTATATTTCACAAAAATATCATGAAATAGGAAGTGAATTTGATGGTAATTCGAGATTTAGCTTTGCTTGAAGTATCAAATGAATAAATATGTTGTTTGAAGTAGTTTTTATTTAACTGAAAGTAAATAATACATATATATTCAAATTACTCATTCTTAGATCTAAGTAAAGGCGTACAGGTTACAGGTGGTGATTCAATATTTATTTATTTTATTTTTAAAGAAAAAACATTCTGTTTAACTTCTTTTAAAAAAAAAAAAAATTGTTTTGTGTTTTACTGAGAATTCGTCGGTTTCGCTAATTAGTAATAGGGTTCTTAATACTTAAATATTAGCAATCAAATTTACATGTTAAAAACTTACCAATTGCAATATGCATATTGACAACAAAAAGTGTCGTGTCGTACAAGATCCCATGTCATTTTATTCCATTTTTTGATGGTATAAGAAATTTAAACAAAAAAAAACAATATTTCGTACCGTTTTTGTAATAATTATTCAATTTTACATTCACTCACTTAACATCATCACCACAACAAACTAGCATATTTTTTTTTTGTTAATTCTCTTGTAGGTACTTATGATGTTTCCTTATTCTTAATATATTGTACTCTGAGACTGGACTGTAATCAAATTGTTTTCATGTATGAATACAAAATCTATATATTCGTATAAATGCATTTTTAACCACAAAGACATACAACACACACTTTTATTTATAATTAAGCATAGTAAATATAAATACATACACAGCAATATATTATGCGCTAGTATTAAATCATATATATATAAAATAAAAAAAAAAGAAAAGAAAACGAAATACTTTAAGTCCAACAGAAAAATCACTTGTAAATTCTATGCGAAATAATATCGTATTTTATAAATTTCTTGTAAAGTTAAACTCACACAGACAATGACATCAACATTATACACATTTTTATAAATATTACCAAAAAAAAAAAGAAGAAAAATAAGAAGAAGAAAAAGAAGAATACCAATTGAAAATAATATATTATTATTTCTTCTATATTCACGTAACTTATTTATTAAATGCGAATGCAAAAAATTAAAAATTTCTGATTGTCAATTTTTTAAGACAATAATTTATCTTTCAGGCACTAATCGGTTTACATAAGTCACTAATTTCGTTTTATTTCATTTTATTTCATTTTATTTTTTATTTATTTTCTATTATAGCCAATTCATATCTTGGACGAATGCAACATATTTAGAACAAAAACAACAAACCAACTCTACAAAGAAATAAATATGAACTGAACAAAACTAACTGACTGACGCGACGGACTGAGTAGGTACACTCTACGATACAGTTTACGCATATTATGCATTAAGCCAACAAAATACAAAATACAAAAAAAAAAAAAAAACTTTCTTATAAATTTGTATTCACTTGATTTTTGTGTGTATGGTTTCTTTTTCATTTCATTTCATACAATTATATTAGAATAGAAATATTACTTATGGTTTCTCTAGTTTTACAATCATTTAATAAAACATAAGAGGAAATGAGGCAAATATATTATTATTATACTTGTTCACTTGTTGAGTCATATTTTAACATACTAAAATACTGGATCTATCTATCTATGTTTGATAATTACACGTTGATTTTGTATAGTTTTTATTTATTCGTTTATTTTTCTTCGTTTGCTTTTTCTTTTGGCTGTTTTTACCTACCACAACTACATCAACTTTACCATTGGACACAAACATCATCGTATATACTATAAGAGGAATTATACATCATATATATATATATATATGATGTTTATGACAATCTTATGGTGAATATCACAATATGGAAATCATTTTCGAAAATCAAAAAAAAAAAAACAATTTGAGTATAAATTCATTTAAAATTTGCGTAAAAAGTTTTCTAAATAAGTTATAATACGATTGAAAACAAATTAAGTAAATGGGATTTTTGGTTAGTTTATTTGTTCGCTTTCGTTGTAATCAACTTAAATTTGATATGGAAATAATCAGTGAACAAGTGATGTCATTCACTAAAAGGGTATCTTTTCAATTAAGCTTTTCAAATTATTTAAAGCATATGTAAAATTAAGTATGCTCACAAATTTATTTATTTTTGTTTTCTATTGTGGCCATAACAGAATATGCTTTTTAATAAGATGCAATATTTTCATTTTAATTTTTTTTTTTATTTAATCAGATTAGTAATTTAAGAATTAAAAGTTTGTAATCATTTTTTTTTTTTATTGTCTATGACTCAGCTATTATTTGTCAGAACAGCATATTATAGTTTTTAATTAAACATTGCTTTGCTTAAATTAGCATAATTTTCTATTTCCTTCTAAACGAATTATTTCATTTCTTTACGACCCTCGCATTTAGAAGTGACCGGTATATACATTATAAGATAAGCAAAACATATGGGACAAAAGTATGAAATATATTGTGTTGTTAATTCAAGTAAACTTTATTTAGAACTATTAAGTTCAGTCCTTTTCGAAATAAAAGTGTTTTCATCTATTTTAAGAAAACCTTAAATATTCAGTAAAAATAAAAAACTAAAAACAAACATTTTTTTTTTTCGACTTAATCTCAATTTCACCGGTTTTACATTAAAAAAAAAGGATTAGCAGCAAGACGAAATTCTTTTAAATTCTAAACGGTATGAAAATATTAATCTTTATACACTTACCATCATTTCTTGTCATAAAGCTATAATAAATTCACACATAAATAATTATTATGAACCTAAAATTTTACTGATTTTATCGTCATGACCTCAAAACAAATTGTAATTTATCCTAAATAATTCGAATACTTACATTAAATTCGGAGATAATGAAACAGTTTTATAGCATCCAACATTATGACAACTACAAAAATTAACACTACCTAAGGTGTAAAATTCGTGTAAACTTTTATGTAAAATATATTATTTGATATTATTGTCAATAAATATTGCTAAAATTTTAACGTATCCATTACTGATTCCTAATTGAAAGCACTTCTGACCTTCATAATTGAAAATTAACATGTATTATGGTAAACAAACACACACAAACGATCATAATTTTTTGTTTTTTTGTTTTTAGTTTTTTGGATGATTGTAATATGTAACCCAAACGTAAAGAAATAAATGATGATTGTAAAAAATAAAGTGTAGTACCTGTAAAATTTTGTTTCGTTTAAATAAAATAAAAAAAATTCTTAATAAATGGCAAAAGGAGAAGTGAAGAATTTCTTCTGTTTTTATTATTATAATTTTTCATTGTTTTAAATGCCATAATAATATTATTATCATTTCCATGTTAGCATATAAATTTAGATGATTTGTGTGTTTGTTACATAAATTATTAAAAAGCAAAAGAATAAATGAATGGCGCGCAAATTGTTTAAAAGAAGTTTAAAAATAATTATAATAAAACTAAATAATATTATATAAAGCTATAAGGAAAATGAAATTTTACAAATAAATGCATTAACACTAAAGGTGGATCGACTTTTTTTTCATACCTTCTACCATGATTTTCTGAGTTGCATTTTGTCCTCTCATTAACGTGCTAAAGGGATTTTGAAAATAAATGAGATCTTCGATGTGCTCAAGCGACCCACAAGGTACCTCGTGGCTTTTTTTTTAACTATATATTTTCATGGGACCGACTATGCCACATCTAACGTTGGGTCATTCACCCATATCCTAGGACTAAATCCTGAGAAAAGTTTGGTCTTCATATACAAAAAAAAAAAAAAATTAAATTAAAAATAACGAATCCAATAAGTTACTTGATTTTGTTCAAAAATTAGGTAAAAAAAGGTAATGATTTCGAACAAACATATCAGGTTTTATTTATAAAAAAAAAAAAAAATAGAAGATAAGTTTAGCTGTTTTATGATTAAATTAAGTAAAAACGAAAAAGCAAAATTATAAATAAAATTCATTAACATGATTTAATTAGTTATAGATGAACAGAATCAATTTCTAACCATATTCTTTATTCAATATTATTATTATTACTCGTATTATGAATACGATTTCATATTACCAGCAAACTTAAAATTTTCTTTTCTATTATTAAGTATTTAATTTATTCTTGATTATAATAAATAATAATAAGCACGTAAACATTGTAAGCCTCTCGTATGTTCAAAAGAAATGTGAAAAACTTTTAAAGTTCACGATGCGTACGTAATTTAATAGGTTTACGAATAGTTAAATCGACTACTACCAATAAAATTAAAATTTTCTCTCTTCCGAATGATAAATTAATTACATTCATAATATTATATATTATGTATTAGTAAAGAAAGAAAACCAACAGTTGGATTCTCATCAAAACTTTTGAAAGAAAATTATATTATAGTATTTTTTTTTGGATATAAATAAACATTTGTATTGGCAGTGTGAAATTGGAAATCGGGCAAGTTAATATCAATTATAGATTTCTTCCATATAAAAACGAATCACAAAATCTAGATCATAATCAATTGCATATATTAGTTGCATTTAAACACAACCAAAATGTCACTAGAATTCATTTTCAATATATGAAATAATTGAAAGTAATTTCATCACACAAGTGGAGTATTATTTCGAAAATTCCATGAGATTCTGCGATCTTTTTGTATTTCTAGAATTTCGATATAACTGAAAATAGACATAGAATATTTTTACAGACTAGAAAACCACGTTATTGAAACATTACAATTTTCATTTAATATTTCCATTGTTTTTTTTTTTTTTTATTATTATTTATACGATATCATTTTAACGAAAAATTACCAGTCTATAAAAAAAATGCTACTCTACATTTATTTCTATAGAATGCACAAAATTATGTTATCGTTTTATGTTTAAAAGGCTTGCAAGTTGCAAGTATTTTTCTGTTATGTTACATATTTGCTTATAAAATAAAGAAAGGAAGTAAAGCATATTTCACTTTAACGGTGGTGTTTTTCTCAGTAGCATTTTGATTAAATAATATTACATGTTTATTTTTTGTGTGTGTGTGTGTGTGTTTCATTATCTGATCAGTAAGTAGATTACCTATAGCATCTTAGCTACTTTTATTTATTATACATATAAAAAAAATCCATTAAAAGAAAGTTGTGTTTTATTTTCATTTTTCCGCCAGATTTTACCATATTTCTCTTATTCCTTCTTCTTCTTCATCGTTTTCTGCGTTGTCTTTTTTTTTGTATTTTCTTTCTATTTATTGTAATTCTCTATTAATAAGTCGTTCTTAAAATATTTCTTATTATTCATTAATTACACTGTCCAAAAATTTTGAAAAAAATTTGTTGGAATTCGGATGCCACTAGCACTGTCTAATGGGTTATTATTTTTTATACAATTTGATGGGAAAAACCGTTTTCTTCCAACACGTCTCTTGTGCTAGTGGCATCCGAATCCCAAAAACACTGTTGGACAGTGTTATTATTATAATAACTATTTGTTATTATCTAATTTAAAAACTATTTATTGTTTTTTTTTTATTTATTTTTTTGTATTTTCTTTTACTAAAAACTTAATTTCAAATTAATCAATTAAAATTATTAATTACAATTTCACAGTGGTTTAACAAATTCTTAATTTTGTTTTTTAATTTTATATGTTCCTTTTTTTTTATACTTTTCCATATTTCACTCATTGGAATTTTTACCATTTAAAAATAAGTTTCTTAATTATTGAGCTGTTTTTTTTGCATTGCAAACAAGTATCAAAAGAATACAAATTATCAAAGTAACGGTAAAAATGGCTGTTGATTTAAGATTTTACTATTTAGTCCTATTTAATATTTTACTTTTTTTTCTTTTTTTTTTTTTTATATATATATATAGATATATGTTTTTATCAATCACTTCGTACGTTTCTTTTTTCATAGTTCCTTTTGTCCCTTTTTTACTTTTATGTTTTCACTTTCGTTTTTTGTTTTTGGTTGGTAAATTGTTTCTTTATCATTTTGTTTGTTTGTTTTTATAAAATTAAGTTATTTCTCATTTATTTACTTTTTGTTTTGTAAGTATTCTTATGTGTTAAATATTGTGTGTATGTGTGTGTTTTTGTTGATTTACTTATTTAGTTACCGAGAACATGAACATCGTCATCTTGTTCTTTTTCTCTTTGACGTACTGCAACCGCCGTCTCCACAAGCAAGTATAGACATTTGAATTTGTCTTTGTCGTCGCGGATAAGACCTAAAAATATGCAAATTAATAAATTTATATCGATTATTCATTTTTTTTAATTTAACTGTTTTTTTGTTTTAAATTTAATTTTAATTTTTGTTTGTATAATTTTACTAACTTTAAGTAATTTGTAGTACTTTTTTTTTCAAAAATTAAAAAAATTCTTTAATTGCTTTAATGTTTTTTTTTTTTGTTTTTGTTATTCGGTCATTTTCAATTTTTCCATTTATTTAGAAAATTATTAGAAAGAAGAAATACAAACAAAATTAACCGTAAATCATTCGGATGAAAATCAAATACAAAAATGTGTTGAAGAAGGCATATATTATAAATATATATATATAAAAAAAAACCAAATAAAATGAAAAAAGAAAAAAACGGTCGCATCTTTTGATTTTAAATTGTTCGCATTCAATAAAATTAATTAAACTGTTTCTACGATGTTTATTATTTCTTTTTTTTTTTTTGACTTGCAAGTGTGGACGACGATTGCTTTATATTTATATTTATTATGTTATATTACAAATGTCGGACAAAACAGCCACCAAATTTAGGGATTCATCTTAAACAATAAAAAAAAAATATTTATTATTGATTCGTTACTTTGTTTGTTTGTTTTTTTTTTTTTTTTTATAATAATTAGATGTAGATAAATGCATTGTAGCTCAATAAAGAAAAATTACAAAAATATGTGCAATAGTAATGAAAAAAAAAATAAATAAAAATAAATGATCGTTGAAAATTTGGTAAATACGTAAAATAGAGCATTTTCTCTTCAATATTTTAGATATTTCGCACACATTTTGTTTTTGTTTTGTTTTATTTTATTTTATTTTTTTTTTGTTTTGTTTTGTTTAAGTTAACATTATTTGATAATAAAAGAAACTTGTCCACTGAAATAAAAAATTAAATTAAATTAAATAAAAAAAAGCTTGTTCATTAAATGATGCCCCATGTGATTAAAAAGTAAGTTGGGAGAAAGTAATGTGGAATGGTTTTCTATCGATAAATTAATTATTTATTTATAATCTACATAATTATTTACATTTAAATTTAAAGGAAAACCAAAAAAAAAAAACCATTAATAGAAATAAATATGAGTAGATGCGACTGATTTTTAATTAAAAAAAAAAAAAAAAACTTTTGTCTGTGGTTTTGTGTCTGTGTGTATTCGATTTTAATTAAATTTTGATTTTTTTTCACTCCTCTTCGACCATTCTTGTATTTTGTATTTTGTATTTTTTTTGTTTTTGTTGCATCCGCTGGTTTAATATTTGTTTGTTGATAGTCAGTAAAGTACAACGACTGGCAAATAAAATTTATTTTATCATATTTTTAATTTTCAAATTTATTTGAATGACAAATTAATTAAATAACGATTTGCATGATTTCGTAAAAAGAAAAGAAATTAGTAAATTAAATTAAATAATAATAATAAAACAAATGACAATTTGACTGTGCCGTGAAAACGATTCAATTTAATAACGATCATATAAATTAGCAGTTTTATCGTTATTAATTTAAAACCGTTTCTAATTAATTTACTCATAAATCGTTCATTAACTTAAAAAGGAAAAATTGAAAAAAACAGATTTTTTTTCAAACAAAAAAGTAATAAAAGTAGTATTTTTTTAAAACTATATTTTTATTTAGCTCTCAATAAAAAATACAACTTGACATAATTCTAGTTAATTTTATTATTAAGGTATTTTTTTTTTTTTTATTATTTTAAAATTTATGTAAATTAGCTTGATAGAAAACAAAAAAAAAATCTAAATTAAATACCTATTTTTGGGATTTGTAATGCTTTTAATTTTAATTAAAATTGATTTTTTAAATTATTTGATAGAAAATGAAAAAAAAAAAAATAAAAATTGTAAGCCTATTTTAAATTTTTGTGTTAGTATTTATTGAATGAATTAAACGTGAGGTAATAAAATTACTTATTTTCAAATATTTTTTTTTTTTATTATTTATTTATTTTATTTATTTATTTATTTATTTATTTATTCTTCTATTCGGTTATATATTTAACTATTTATTTTGATTTAATTTTTTAAGACATTTTAAATTGAATGTTTATTTATTTGTTTATTTTATTTTTTTGTTTTATTTTTATTTTATGTAAAATATTTTATTAAGAAATTGAAAACGGTATTGAAGGAAATGTCATTTAATGAAGCAATAAATAATAGACTCTTTATTTATTTTTAGAGTTTTCATATTCATATCGTCACCTATGATCATCAGTTTAAATAACGCTTTTTCGTCTACTGTCAATTCAATTTAATTCCGAGTTTTTTTTTTTTTATTTAAAAATTGTTGTTCGGATATGAGAAATGCTCAAAAATAAAAAACTACCATGAAATAGAATTTATGAATTTAATTTAAGTATTGTAATTCTAATTATTGACATTGACAATTTCATTACCACTTTTATAAATTGAATGTGAATCTTGAAAATAGTTTAAAAATAATCCTATCATCGAAATGATTTGAATTTTATATAAAAAAAAAAAAAAAATATTAAAATAAAAAAGGAAAAAAAACAAAAAGTTTTATTCAGATAAAGCATCTCTTTAAAAAAAAATGTTCAAACCAGAACCAAAAAGAGTTTCGCATAAAATAAATTAAGTGAATCGTGTAATTTTTAATTTTATTTTAAAAAGTGACTATTGTTTATATGCTTTAAATAAATTCCGAAATCCCTCTAATTAGGTAGTAAATTCACATGCTACCGCTGGCCCCCCCCAAATATATGAAATTACCTAACCGCTTTTCTGAATAATTGCAATGAAAACATCCCTAAGGTCTTTACCATGTCTTCAATTTGGGCCAGCGGGATAGCATCATGGAGTTACTATTCAACATGACGAGTTAACCGGAAGACTAAAAAGAAAAGATAATTAAATAAAAATAAAATATATATTCGGCATTAAAAACCGACTTAAATACTATAATTGGTGAAAACAAATCATACGCTAAATATTTTTTTTTTAAATATAAACAATAGTTTTCAGATTTGAAAGGAGTGCAATGAGAAGCTCTGAATAAAATACAAAACATTTTAAAAATTTATTTCATTTTAGATAAATATTTTTAAAAAAATCAATTCACATTCGATTGTTGATGATTCCGCTAGTATTATTACTTATATATTATATCAAATTTTTGTTGAATTTATGGTTTATTTCAAAGCAGGAAAAATTAGTATCATTTCCATTTTTGGTATCTGTTAGTTAGAATATTTTTATCTCCATTTCATTTTACTTAACTATTCAATATTGAACTTATATAGCAAGGCATACACTACAGCAACGTGATTACTATAACTAACAATTTTAGTTCTATAGATTTAAAATGAAAATAATAATTGCTAATAAGACACTGGAAATGACAATAATTTTTTTTTTCGCGGTACTCGGCGTTACTCGCAATTTAATCCAAGCCTATTATTATATGTATAATTTTTTTTCCATACTTTTTGTACATTTGGAAAATCTAAATTAAAATTTTAACAAGATTATGGAAAAGCGTTTTCATTGCAACTTCTTTAAAATGACAATTAAACTCTTATAATTTGTTTCTCAGCTCATTTCTTACATAAAAAAAAAAAAAAATATTATGAAAATTGATTACTTTCCATAAATAAGTACATATATATATAAATATATATATATATATAGTTGTATATATATAATTAATTCATTACATTTATATCATAATATTATATAAACTGTTCTTTATCTTTTTCTCAAATAAAAATTATAAAATTTAAAATTATTTCTCCATTTTATTACCATGGGTAAAATTGAAAATATTGTTTTTTTTTTTTGTTTGAATGTCAATACGATTCAAATAAACAAAATGATTTAATTATAAAGTATAAACGTTATATTACTTTTTTTTTTTTACTTATGCGTAATTATGTTCCAACAAAATATTAAATTTTCTATGTTTACCTTTAACAATATGTCCGCCAGGAGTTGATGTTGTTGTTGTTGTTATAGTAGCTGTGGCTACCGTTTTATTATTATTGTTCTTGTTAGAGGTGGTCATTGATGCATTCGAATCAGATGATAATGATTTTTGAAAAGCAGGTGAAGAATGGGCTGGCATTACCTGTACACGTGATAGTCCAATTGGTACTATATTAATACAAAAAAAGAAAAAGAAAAAGAAAACATTAACAAAATTGAAAAAAGAAAATAAATTTTAAGATTTCGTATTGTTCAATAATTTGAATCGCTTCTACATACCAATTTTTGCACCAACTGTTGGTTGTTTTTTAGTGATCGTGCTAATTGTAACACTCGATGGGATACTACCACCAACACCAACAATCTTACTACTACTCAATGGGTGTGGTAATTGTGGTAGATGCGCTAAATGAGGATGAGGTGCAGCATTCCAATATTCTGTCGCTACAGAACTTGTGGTTACTTCTTCGCTACTGTAATTTATGGTATTTATTTATTTTAAAGCTCAATATAATATGCTAAAAGTTTATCAGATCTTTTGTTGCAAAATTAATCAATTACCTAATCACTTCTTGCCATCCGCTATTTGAATCGATTTCTTCACTTGGACTTGGACACGATTCATACTCATTAGCGCTCTCATCTTCGGATCTAGAATTGAAATTTTAATTTTATTTATTAATTACTGTAATGAAAAATAAATTGTAGGCGACCGTAGTATTTTTATGAGTTTGTGTAATCAGAAATTCGATTTAAATTAGAACATATGGCGCCACAACATTAAATTAATTAGACATTATAAAAATACCTGTAAATTATATTATCTTCGAAATCCAGTTCATTATCATGCTCAACTTTTACCACATTTCCAGATGGTGTTTGTAGAAAATGGTGTCCTAATGCTGTCATTACATTAGATGCGCCATCATGTTCAAGTATTTCTTCATCTTCTACTTCTTCGGTTGCACCAACAATCTTTAGAAAATAAGTAGATTTTTTTTTTTATTTAAGGAATTATGAATTTTACATTTCATTTATTTAAATTATTTCAATTTTTTTTTGATTACTTACAACCTCATCAACAGGACTACCAATAAGAGAATTTGTAATATTAATGTTAGACGTCGAACTATTATTTTGTGAAGCATTTGCCATTTTCTTTCCACGTCTAGAGATTGTATAATGCATTGGGTCGTTACCCTCGCGTCTAATCATTTCTGGTAAAATACGTCGACGTGCATTAATAAACCAATTACAAACTTGAAGTACTGTTAAATTTGCTTCTTGTGACAAGTCTAATTTTTCAGCATCACTTGGATAAGCATTGTAACGATGTTCGTATAGCCATCTTTTTAAAATTTTAACAGAATGTGTTGGTAAATTTCCTCGTTTTTTGCGTACTGCTTGAATTTGACCCCCAGTTGTATTTAAATCTTCATCGTCTGGATCAGCGTATTCAATTTCTGTATGAATTTGAATTAAAAATGTTATAAGATTTTGATTTTTTAAATTTTTAAATTGATAGAGACGAATTTTGAATCATAATTTAAAATTTACCCATTGTTGTATGACGCTGTAATTCACGTTCTGCTTCCGCCTCCTGTTCAGATCCAAGGGATTCATCTGTGCTTGAGGATTGAAATCTTTCGCGAGCTATAAAATATAAGAAAAAAAAATAATCAAAATATGCAAATAAATGGATCTTTCTGTTTATGTGAACCCTACCCTGTCTGAACTAACTCATAAATATTTGTATATGTAAACGAGACAGACGCTGAGAATTTAATATATAGAAAAAATAAAAACGATGCTCGTCTCATAATATTTCACATCATGTTCATGTGTAAGTACAATTTGATTAAGCCTAATGGTCAGTTGAACCAATTTTTAGGCCTCAATCATATTTATTTTTACTGACATTGATACAAAAACAATAAGTGTCACACTACTGAGTATTGCACCTTTTCTTTTGTAATTATCTTATAATATAATAATATAATAATTATATTAAACAAATATGTTTATAATACTTTTGTTTAGTTCTAAGAACTAAAATCCAAGCAAAAAAACAAACAAAATATTGATAAGATAACTATATAGAATTTAAAAATGATCAGATCGTCTTTGCTTTGCAGTAATGCTCCTTACATTTGTCATTTTAGCTAAATGGTAATTGAAATGAGCTAATTGTAAATGGTATCGCTTTTGTGAGACCGAGTAGTGTTTAAGAAACATCGATCCTCATATTTATTTATCTATAAATAGATAAGTTAATACAAATACGCGCATGCAACGTTAAGAATAAATAAAATAAAAATAGTTTTCATTCCAATATAATGAAAACTACATACATATTATGTTAGTTACATTGCAAGCGATTGCATCATATTAGGATACGGATATTCTCATTTTTCTCATATTAACTTTACTCTCTTTTCTTTTCTTTTTGTTAAAATGTGCTAATTTATAGTTAAGCATAAAAACCAATTATAAAATATTTTCCATATAGGTAGTGATGAAGCGGTATACGGTATATGGTATACTTCTAATGTTATATTTAATGTACTGTACTAACTAAGTACTAAGTATACATTGTGAAGTACACCAAATAAACGGCATAGCGTTTATTCATTTATTAAATATTGGAATTTGTAAATTGGTCTCTAAATTGGCAGCAAACACATAACAATAAATCCTAACAAGATTTTAATTTCAATTTTATTTACACGTTTAAGTGTTTAATTACAATTAAGATTTTACACGTCACAACTGTTACAAGTTAAGTATAAGAAGCACCAAAAATTAATTAGCAATAAAATATTTAATTAAAATACTTAGAAAAAACCAAGAAGAATAATCCTCCTGCCTTAAATATAATGAAATATTCAAATCAGACAATTATTTATAATTGAAATGGTGAGAATGAATTCAATTTTAAGCAGATATCGAATTATTGAATAAATCAGAAATATATTCGAATTCATTTACATAAATTGTTTTAATAAAAATATTGCGTTCATATTTATTTCTAATAAAATACAAATATATTTTATGGTGAGTGCTTAGAAATAAGTAAAGAAAAAAAGAAAGCAACCGTTTGATTATAAAACGATGATGATGAGCAGCCCAAATACAATGTAATTTCTTATTTTACTTTAAACCGACTTAATTTATTGTTTAGATTTGGTTCGAGCAATTGTATTTTCCGATAACATTTTGTTTCTGCAAATTAATGTTTTAATTATATAAATGAAATTTAAAAAAAAAAACAAATATACCTAATTTGAGAGATAATTTCTTAGTGTAACGAATAATAAAAATGGAAATAAAAATTTTTAGAAACATTTTGACATTAGACAAATCGCAGATCAAAATAAATTTCAAGTAAGCGTATTTATACTTTTTGACAGTTCACTTTCGAGTCAAAACATCAACACCACTAATGTTATAGTCTTTTATAATTCATTTTTGTTTTTGGTTCGTAAATTTGAAATCATTTGCATTATTGGAAAATTTCGTATTCTGTGAAACTAGAAACACATTCTTGAAGCTTTACATCAAAACAAACAAGATAGAAAAATTTTATACAAAAAAAAAAAAAAAAACAATTATTGTGTCCATGAATCCATAAATATTTGACATTTCAGTTTAGAAATAGGTATTGCTATAAAACCGTGAAATTATCAAATACGAAAGATTGACGTGAAAGAAAAATGTTTATCTACATTTTAATCATTTATTAAATTGTTATTTAATTGAAAAACAACAATGAAAATTCGCATTCTACGCATAAAATATGTTAACGATTGTATTACTATCGCTATCAACGCAACACACATAACAGATAGGTAATAAAAAATAAAAAATAAAAAATAAAAAAAATAAATAAATAAATAGAGGTAACATAAAATCAATAGCATAAAAATCATAATATTTGGTTTTTCTCAATTTTGAAAATAAAAAAAATAAAAGAAGAAACTTAATGTAATGGAGGGAATATGTTTGCTTTCATGTAAATATTATTGTGAATGGAAATTGAAATGCATTTCGTTACTAAACGTAAAAATTTGTAATACATATTACATTTGCGTGTTACTTTTGTTCCTTCTTTTGTTTTTTTTAGTATGTAAGTATTTACTTATTTATATGTGCGCGCAGCACACCGCTAACGTCATAACGAATTTCAAACAAAAATAATAATAATACATGCGAAAGAAAACTAATGAAAATCAAACTGACAGAAAAAAAAATGTAGTTTCTTCACATAAATTTTCCAATTGTGAAACACCATACGAAAACAATATCATTTTGTAATACTACTTCCATTACCCCCCACCACCTTTAATGGTTCATGAATAAAATATTATGCTCTTCTCGCTTACAAGAATTTATAAATAAATATATACAAAAAAAAAAAAGAAGAAAAATAATAAATATATAAAAATAAAGCTTGTACGTACACCGTACAAAAAGCGGTAAATATGCTACATACATTTTGAAATAGGTACATTTTTATATACGTATAAGAAATGAAAAATATTTTGAGGTATCCGCCATTTTGATTATACGTACGTTATGTCACGGATACAACCATTGCCTCAATTATTATTATTATTATTTTCTTCTTTAAATGGGATCATATTTATTCATTCGAAATAATATCACCGCATTGAATTTAATATTTATTTTAACTCGTTTTGGACTATTTTATGCGTCTCGATTAAATATTATTAAGTAATATTTTTCGTATTCCAAAATTTCTTAAGAAAATAAGTATTTAGTTTTGCCCAGCAATAATTATTTTCTATATCAAAACCATACACACATATGAGAGATATGGATACACTCAATGCTTTTGCTCTCATACATTTTATTTTATTGATTTAATAAATGCTATGTGCTTATTTTACGTACAGAAGCGACATAGCGCGACAGTAGTCAGTCGTAGACATTTTGTATGAGCTTTCTTCTTTTTTCGTTTTTTTATTTTTATTTAAACATCAAAATGACGTAATACCCACACATACAATTTTTCAATTCAATTTAATAATTTTTTTTTTTTTTTGGTATTAAGTATTTCTTTTTATTTAATTTTCTTTTTTTTCTGTATTGTTAAGATTATAAAAAAAGCGCATAAAAAGAAAAAAATGAAATGAACCAAAAACTATAAACATACCTTGCTGTGTCAGAAGCTGAGTTTGAAATTTAGCTTCAAGTTGCATATCACGCATATTATCATTTTGAAGTTCCATTTTGATCGATTATAAATATGAGAGGTAAAAAAACAGTAATGGCGACGACGACAAACGTATAAAAAAAAATGTATAAATAAAATAATAAAAAAAAAAAAACAAAAATAGCCTTTTCTTATTTCTTATTTTTTGTTTGATTGTTTGTTTTCTACAGTCAAAAGTAATTCAAACAAAAAAAAAACTTCGATTTATTCCAAAATATATTTGAAATAATATTCAGCAACATTTAAAATGTGTACATGTCAACGCCGAAAAAGAAGCATCCAAAACGAGCTACTTTTTCATCCACGCCGTACATAAAAAAAAAATGATTGAAACGAAATGAAGAACAAAAATGCAAACACTCGCGCTATTTTTCTAGAACGTTTTTACATTCAATATAATTATAATTTAATTTTCGATTTATGTTCACATTTACACAGTTTAAAATAATTAACTTTGTTCGATTATTTAAATAGATATTTATGAATTAATTCTTTTCGTTATTCTTTCTGTAAATATTTTTTTTTTTTTTTAACACGAAATTCCGCGCTTGCACAATATATCTGACAGCTGTCAATTCTAGTCTGTCTCTGACAGTCGAACCAAAAAATTATTTCGTTCTTCATGTCATTTCAGACGAAAAATAATATTGTATATATATATATTATATATATAAGTATATCTATATATGAATAAGGTAACGCTGCTCAGTGCTCATCAGCTACCAACTTAAAAGACGAAAAATCAATATGTTTATGCTCATAATCGCTTCATTCCGCTCACGCATACACACAATAGACCCCTCCCTTTTTTCAATTGTGTGCGTGTGTGTACAAAGAACGAAAATTTGAGAATTGAAGTTTGGAGCATACTTATATCGCATTCGTATAAAATATGTTCAATGTGTTCGATATATTAAGAAAATAAATACGACAGCTCTCTCGTCCGGCTACTTTTCGTAGTGGGACCGACAGCGAACACATACTCTTCGAGCAAACAAATAAACATCGCTAGAGTCACGTAGTTTTGGATATTTTTTTTTTCTCAAATAAAAAGAAAATGTGTAGCTTATAATGCCATTGGCATTGCATTTTAGAAATGAAATACAAGCTGCATTAAAAATGCAGAACATATTTTTTCATATATTATTCAAAAGAAATTGTTTTAATTTATTATTAAAGAGAGCAGAAGTCAGTTTTGATAAATGCATGCATTCAATAACAAAATGCCCCCCCAAAACACAATACACACCACCGACAATATAAATGTACTTAATATATTAATAAAATTTAGAAAATTATAAATAAAATATTTCTTATAAAACGGTATTTGGCAACATCGCGTTCGCGTGTACCTCACCTATATTTCCTCTAGAGCAATTTATTCGTTTAGTTAAATATTTAATATAATCTGTCTCGATACATATAATGTACATATATGTATATATAGATATTTTGATATTTGTAGTAAATGAAAAAATGAATAAAACAAAGGTAAAAAAGGTAACACCATTTTATTGTGTGCTACTGCACTTTGTTCACGAATAATTATACATAAAAATTGATATTCCATGTAACGATTTGTTCCAGCTTTTTGTAAGACAATATTATAAGAATTCAACATAATTACAAAAAGAAAACACACACATTTATTTGTATGGATGACAATTCAATTTTGACATCTTATGTCAAGCGAGATGTCAAATTAAATATAACTACGTCCTACAAAATGTAATGAATGCTTTTAGTTTTATTTAAAGATTATTATTTGGTTTTTTCTAATGATATTTTAGTTTCTGTTACAATTATCGAAGTTTTATGTAAAAAAAATTCATCACGACATAAATTATAAACGTTTGATATTGTAATGCCAGCAAACTAAATGATATCTGTTTTGTGTAAAAAAAAAAGAAAAAAAAAAGGCATATAGATCCTGAATTCAGTACGATTATTCTCACTACGCGTTTCCTTTCCATCTTAAAACAAATAAATGGCAGAAATCCCTATAAGTCTTAATGGGTAGATATGGAATTACTGTTATATATAAACTATCAGTATCCTAAACCCCATTCACAGATTATTTTCCAAAAATATTCTAAAACTGTTGTTTAGTGCACTGTATT
The DNA here is from genome assembly GCA_011634745.2 of Catotricha subobsoleta. Lineage (NCBI taxonomy): Eukaryota > Metazoa > Arthropoda > Insecta > Diptera > Cecidomyiidae > Catotricha > Catotricha subobsoleta. The sequence continues at coordinate 316,829 of JAABKK020000003.1, forward strand.
ATGCCGCAATTTCATAACAAAAAATGCAAAATTGTTCTAAATTTGAATTACATTACATTCAGTTTTCATTTTTTTTTTCCTCGGTTTCAATAGAACAGATTTACAGCTACATAAATGAATATGCGGTCCAATCAGATATTGCAGAGTTCTGTTTAGCATCAGTATATCAAAATTTTAGCATTTATCAATGTCGTAAGTTACATTTAAAGATATTTGAATTCCATCCCATGGATATTAAACGAACTTCCATTGACATTAACACCATTTAATTGAAAACCGATTAAATAAACAATAATTTTTTTGGTTTTTTTTTTTTTTTTTACTTACGTGATTCTACTTTGATTATGTTCATCATCTTATATGTTCACCATTTACGTTAAAATAAAAAAAGAAAAACTGCACTCGTTGTGACTTTTACTTGAATAATTATTTCGTTTTAAACGTTTTTCAATTATTATTATCCACGAACGTAATATTATTTTGTAATAATTAAATATCAAACTTATAGATGTGAGTAAACCTACAGGTACATATTCTGTATGTAAAACTCTTTTTTTAAAAACAAAAAAACTTTTTATTATTTTCTTGAAATGTCAAGCGAGATGTCAAATCCACAAAAGTTTTTGTTTTTATGGGGAAAATATTATTGGACAGAAATGAGTTTGGATGTGTGTGCGAATGAAGTGCGCGTGAAATATATTTTTATTTATGTGTGGGTTTTGCGCGTATTCGAATTTAACGTCGTTTATTTGACAAACCGAAACACTTTAAAACCGACATTACATTTAACTAATATTTTCGTATATTTTCTTGTCAACACAATTATTATTATTATTGTTTTTTTTTTTTTTTGTTATCAAAATCAAACAAAAAATAATTATTGTTTTTTTGAATTTATTTTCATTTCTTTCATTATTTTATTATCTCCATAAATTTTGTTAATAACACATTCAATGAAAAGCGTCACTGACAGCAAAACTTCGATCAAACTTTTATCCTTTAGAACGTTTTTTTTTTATTATTATTATTATTTTGATAGTTTCGACGATGTATGTCAGACTGTAATTTAAATATAGATTGTACGTAATTTATACCACATACTTACCAAACCAATAAGTAAATATAGATGAAGCTATTTTGTAAATAACAAAAGATTTTATGTTTTTCAATACATTTTAATATTTAGTTTGTATTACAATTTTTTATGATTAGAGAGATCGAGATTGAGTGGCAGCGGAATCTCAATTTTGATAAATTATTGGTTTAGCATTAATATAATCTATTTGAAAATGCTTAGCTTGCTTCCCATCAATGTTTAGAATAGTAAGAAAATACTTACCATACATTAGAAATTAAAAAGAATCCGGCATGTCTAAAACTCATATTTCGGTTAATTTTACATAAAAATCATATTGACAGAAAGCTTCTATTAATAGTCATGAAGAGAGAGGGAGAGAGAGTGTGGGTGATCTTTATTTTCAATTTATTGTTATAATGGATAAATGAGACAAAATAGACCCCGTTGTACGTGTGTTGAAACAATTTTAAAGGAAAAATTGATTTCTTCTAAGAATTTTATCTAAATAAAGGTAATTATGGTGGTGGTTTATTGTTGGCTTCAATTCGGATGGAATGAGTGTATTAGAATCTGTTACCTAGAAACCTTTATCGTATTTGAATAATAAATACAATTTAAATATTAAAATATTGGCAGTTTTTTTTTATTTTATTAAGCAACTAAATTAATGTTTACTTATTTATTCGTTTCTCATTACAATGCTTCCCACATACCATTTTATTCGAACAATAACACATCAAAATGTTTCAAAGTCAATCGACTTGAAACAGTGATTTTTATTTCATAAATATCACTTAAAAACGAATGGTTTAAGAATTCATAACCATTCTATCACTATGTAATAATTTCTTTTTTTCCTCAATTGTTTTACATTTGTACATAGCTTAAATTTCTTTTTTATCACTAAATAAATCAATAAATTATACATTTTCAATTATCCAGTCATTGTATACAATTTATCAGGTGGATTTAATTTTTCAATATTAAGTTAGTACTTTCTATATGTTTCCTATTCTTTTCATTTTCGTTTTGTCAGTCTAAAATTTGAATTCAATTTTCTGTGTTGATTCTTTACTCACTGAAGGTTTCAAATTATATTTAGACTTATTTAATAATAAGTGTATAAACTGATTATTTTGCGACTGGGATAATTTTATATCTAGATCAATACAGCTTTTTATTATTGCTCTACAAGCTCTTAAATCCTGACGATCATCTAAAAAAAAAGAAAAAAAATTAGTGAATGGTATATAGTATATAATCATGAATTTTCATTCATTTAAAAAAAATAATATTTTCATACATTGATAATCAAATAGAAGTCCTAAGCATTTTCCACATTCCATTTTCATGTCAAAAGCTAAAAACTAGTAAAACAATCGATAAATTTTAAATTATATAATTGTACTGTATTTAAAATTACCTGTACTAAAAGCCTTTGAACTGCATCAATATTATGATTTTGTAATAGTAAATAACAGAATAGGCTTGTTTTACAACTTATTTCATTTCGTAAATCATGATTGCTTGTAAATAATTTGTTGGCTAATTCTTGGTCACTAAACCAAACGCTCATAAAACAACATTTCCAAATAAATACAACTATAATTGGATCGTGAGTAGATTCATAAATATGTTGTGCATGATTTGTTAACATTACCAAAACCGCTTCACTACGATTTTTAACAGCATCTTCAACAATATTCCGATACATATCTTTCACCAGACTTTTCACTTCGATATTTTTTGTTAAATAACTTTCACATAAAATATTTAATGCTTCTTCACTGTTTCCGGAGCACCATAGTGATTGTGCTATAAATGGTACAAACTCTTTATTCTTCTTACACAATGAGATATTTTTTTCTTTACATAATTGTACAATTTTAGAAATCATTAATTTATCGCCAAATAAGTATAAATTATTTAGTAACTTCAAGACAATTGGCTCGGATGGTAATTTTTTCAATTTAAAACATAGCTGCACAGCTTCGTTGAAAATATTTTGATCCTTCGAATCGAGTGCATTCATTATCAAATTATCAATTTGTGGTTGTTCGGAATTTTCAGTACACATTTCAATATCTTTTAATGAGCTCAGTTTCTCCTCCAATACAATTTTATGTTCCGTTGGTCTGGTTATTGTTTTTACATTTTTATATTTATCACGCAATTTTATCTGTTTAAGTGAATTTTTATCGCGGATAAATGTTGTGAAGGAATCCATTATATCAGGTTTTGTTGATTTCATTTTCGTGATAAATATTAATGGTAAAATATGTTGTTTTGTAAATAATGTGAAAACATTTAATTTAATACCTGTCGTTATAGACATTATTAAATGATAGTAAAATTGAATGTACTTATGTATTAAATTCTTTTCGTTTATATCAAAAAAAAAAAAAAAAACAAAATATAGAAAAAGAAATGAAATAAAAACTCAAAAGTTTTCTGAATCTTAAATGTCAACAAATTTTATGATTAATTGCGCAATCTGCTGGTAAGATTTTGAAATTATTATTAAAAAAAAGATTTACATTTCTAGTGTAATTTTTTAAATTTTATTTTTTTCTAATCTCAGAGGTAAATTTCATTTATAAGAAGGCGTTGTTCGATTAATTAACCAAGATAAGTTTGTATGACTTTCGACGAGTTAAAATTCATGTATTTGGATTAACCTGTCACCTAAAGCATGCAGTGCTAATCAAAATGTATGAAAGTAAAATGGTAGCAAAACCGTGAACTAATTTTCAGAATCGTTCTATAGATCATGTTTTGACTGAATGTTGTCGTACATCATACACTAGAGGCGTAGTGAAGACTGGCAAAAGTAACATTACTTTTCTCTTTCTACTTCATTGATTTTATGAAACAAAAACGATTTTGCCAGTACACACTAACAACATGAATGGTAAATACTTAAACTAAAACCACAACTCTATAAAGCGTATTCGACTTTTTACCCAAAAAGATGTGAATGATCTTTTTTTCCTTTTACGTAATTCTTTTCATCTTAAGAATAGGTGATAAAATAACGTACAAATCACAACTTAATTTATAAATAAAATATATATGCTAAACATACAAGTATATTTAAAAATCGTTTTGACAAAATAGGATCTTTTAGAGTAAGTTTAACTCACCCTAGTAAATAATTGGATGAATTATAACTTTCTCTAAAAGATCCTATTTCCTCAAAACTATGAAACATACATTTAAAATAAAGCAGTTCTCAAGCCGTACCATAAACTTAAACATCTTTTTAAACATAGAACATAGAAGTTAACATAGAAATTTTAATTGAGTCAGAATATGATAAATCGATACACTCCAACGTCAAAATTCGACCACCATTTGTTTGGCGACAAATTCCCATGTTTTTATTGTTATAAAGCTGAAACAACAAATTGCTTTGTACAAAATTATATACAGAAATATTTTTTTTTCTACTAGTAATTTAATTAGATATTTCGTTAAGAAATAATTCAGTATTCATCTTTAAATCGGTGGTAAATTAAATTAAATATAGTTATTAAAAGCCAATAAAACAAATAAAATTTATTATACATCGGCTTTGTGTTAACTGTCTGAGCATCTTAAACAATTAAACAAAACTAAACAAAAGTGATCAAATTATACATTAAAATGACTGAAATTATCGATGAAAATAACGGCATTGAAAATTTTATTGAAAGTGATGCTGCTACAGCCCCTTTTAATGAAACCGAAAAGCCAGACAAAATCATTATTGCGTCAAAAATAACAGGCAGCGTTAAATGGTTTAATGTTAAAACCAGCTTTGGATTCATTACTCGTGATGACAACAATGAAGATATTTTTGTACATCAATCCTCGTGAGTAGTAATAAGTATTTAGTTATTAACCAATAAGATAAAAAATACAATACATATTTCTCTCACTTTTTTTTGTATAGATTAAACAAAAAGAACACACGAAAAGTTACGCGATCGGTTAATGACGGGGAACGTGTTGAATTTGATGTTGTTCTAGGAGATAAAGGACATGAGGCAGCAAATGTGACTGGACTTGATGGCGGTAAATAATAAATTATGTTATTTGAATTTATTTTATAGAGTTTTCAAATATGCCGGCTGGTAATGTTTATAAATTTACATCGTTTTGGACAGAAACATGTTTAATATAAACAAATAATTTTTGTTCCCAAATTTATACCATCTATATTTCCCTTCAGGTCCATTGGTTGGAAGCCGGTATGCTCAGTCGATGATACAATACTATCGATATTTAGCATACAAGAAGAAACATGGTACACAAAATGGTGATGGAGCTGAGATAGAAGGAAACCGTGGATCACGTCAACCTCCTTTTCATCATCGAAATAGAAAAGGAAAGCAAGGTCAGAATAAATCAACAGATCCCGCAAATACAGAAGAAAATTTAGGAAATGAAAACGGTGCAGAAGTCGATAGTAACAACGATCAATCTCAAAGAAAAAATAATAACCGTTTTCGTCAACGAAAAAAGAATTTTAATCGAACCAATGTGAATGAAATTGATGAAAATGGTGACGAAACTCAAAAGCCAAGACAACTACGACGCCGACAATTCAACAAATCTAAAGAAATTAAGGATGGTGAAGAAAATGTCGATGGTAATGAAAACACAGGCACTGATCAACCAAGAAAGCAGAAACAAAGTAATGAGCGCTTTAGTGATGAAGCTGCTGATAATAAGGAAAACAATTATACGAAACCTAGACGTCCGAGACGATATAATCGTGGACAACGTCGTGGTGGCAATGAGAACAATGATGGTCCAATTGGTGATGGGGATGAACAAGACCAATCACAAAAACCACAGCAAAATCGTCGTAATGTTAATCGTCGTAATTCAAAAAATTCAAATGAACAGAACGGTAAACATGAAAATGGAAATGATGTTAGCGTTATTAATTAATAACTCATGTGAATATAATAATTCATATATTTTGAGTTTGGGGTAATTGCAATACATCATGATACAATTTCAATAATTTCACCTATAGTATGCTAGGTTATCAATACGATTTTATTTCATTTACCCAATGTCATAAAATTCCATAAAGGCAATAATTCTTTTTTTACCATATTCATTTATAATTTTGTCATTTCATATCGCATAAAATCATTTCAACAAAAAATAAATACCACATAAAAAATTATAATTAAATTAGATTAGCGATACTTATATAATATATACTCCTTTTGATAAAATAAAGATATACCGAAATGCTGAACTAATATAGTTTATTGGCATTTTAAAAAAAAAATAATTATTTGTATTTCGTTTAACACTGTAAACGTGTCATGCTGCTTATAAATTTAATAAAATCATTATAATAAAATATTATTCTTGTAAGTCAAAAATAACAATTAACTCATTGAAAATAATTTGTGTTTATTCAATTGTGCATTTTCTTACCGCTTAAAATGTTCTATTTTATTGAAAATACAATGATTAATGATTAATGGGCTCTTATATGAATTTCAGTAATCTTTAAACTTTATAATTTTTCTCTAAACCGCTATTTATGAACCACAAATAAATACGAAATAAATTACGTAAAGAGATAATTGTGAAATTAACTATAAAAATATGATTATATAAGTACATAATAAGATCTATGAAAATGTTTCAGCCATTTAGCAATCTGTAAAGCGGTTATCCCATATAGATACGTATCGTCAGAATTATGTTCAGAACAGACACTACACAATAACTTCAATTTCAGCGAAACATAGACAGTAATAGGTAAGTATATACTGTATGAGACAAATATATTTTTATAACCAAACACGTTTTGTTATATTTAAAGATTTATATGTTTTATTATTGAAATGATGATGATATAAACTGTGATGGATTGTGATGAAGAAATCGAAAATTCATATTATTCATAATATTCATATTCATAATTTTATTCTTTCTAAATGTAATTTTGTAATTTTAATAATTAATGGCTCTTCTTATTGATTATGACCTGTGAAGCATTTATGTTCAGAATTATAAAACAATATATTGAAAATAACTTTTAGATATTTTTAGTTTTTACTGAACGCAATTAGAAAAATTATTCTGAACATAAAGATTATTGCAAATATAAGTACTTATTGTAGTTTTTTCCGGAACGAAAATAGAAATATGATTCTGAACATAAAGTTGAATATAGTCGTAGTCTTCATTTTCAGTGTAATTTTCTGATCATAATGCTGAAAGTATATGTTTCTTATGGGATACCCGCTTAAGAAATTTATTAAATCATCTCCTTTAAATTCTATTAAATCAAAAAAATACGTTCAAAATAATATTATCAGAAACTAAATTATTATATTTTTCATTTTAGATTAACCACTAGCAGCGACACAGTGGAAAACCTAACGAAATAATACAAAAGAAAATAGAATCAATCTATACAATCGATAATAAATATCGCTGGCTTCACGAGAAAATGACTCTTATTTCAAAATCCAAAAATAGAAGACTCTTATTAAAAATTTTATCAATATATTATTTTAATAAAATATATATATCTTATTAGGCTTTAGCTTTAGCTCTTTATTTTTGGATTTTTTAATAAGAATTTTCTATTTTTGGATTTTGAAATAAGAGTCATTTTCTCGTGAAGCCAGCGATATGATTATGGATTCCTAAGTTACCTCCACATGCCTGTGCTGTGACTAAAGTAAACCAATCACGATTTGCTACATTTATTTTCTGCGTTCATTTTCTTTAATCATCTGGAGGTAGCTTTATTTTAGTTATGGAAAAAGTACCCAGCTAGCATAATTTTAAAAGTTTAGTAAAATTTACCTACAGTAAAAAATTTACGTAATTTTAAACCTCATTTTTTAACCTATAAGGTAAATTAGGTAAATTTTCAAAAGTTTTGGTAAAGATTTAGGTAAATATTACTCTAGAGGTAAATTTTCTTTATA
>JAABKK020000003.1:331626-431023 GCA_011634745.2 Catotricha subobsoleta
TTTTCAACTTTACACAAAAACCGTAAAAGCATTACCTCACATAAATATCCAAAACACATTTTGTATCTACCTAGTTTATTTTTTATTATGACTATAAACAACAGTCGACGCGACGTAGCCGATCTAGAAATGTATGTAGTGTGAATACTACTTACAGATGTCTGATATTGTTTGCATATTATTTAACTAGATGTGTGCGCTCATTAAAACATTTACTCAGGTTTTTTAGGGTTTTCCTTTGGTACTAATTTTGGTTAAGTAATAACTAAGCCTTGCATTAAAATGACGTCATTTGAAATAATTTGAATTTAAAGTATAAAATTTGGTACTTAAAATAAATAATAATCTAATGCAATACTTATTTTAACGTCAGATAAATGCATTTTATTAAAGCCATCCAATATTTGAGTTTTGCTAAATGTTATTTTTTATTTAGTTCTCAACTATTTAAGGGCTATTTGAAAATGACAAATATTTTGACATTAAGCTTTCCATCAAGCTTAAAAAAGATTTTTGAAAATACTATAGTTACTTTTATTGTTTATATATTTTTCATCTGATCGTTTTTTAAATTATATTTATAGTTATGTGAGCAAAATCCCAACAGAAATAATATATATTTCTATGAAACAAGTAATAGACATAAATAACAAAGAAATCTAGAATTATTTTCAGTTAAATGAAAAGAACTTGGTAAAAAATTCTTGTATCTAAATAATATTGAACACAATGAAAATATTTTGTTTTTCTTATATTTATTATGAATAAAATCGTGCTGTTAACTTTACATTGCGGTAAGTGAGTCCAAGAATCAATGAAAACCTGATAGGACTTTACAAGATAATCATTAATCAATGCAATGCACCGGAAATTGAATATAAAATTCTATACATTGTTTTGTATATTATGCCACACATTGTCCAATTTACTTAAACATTTATGCAATTTTAATTAACTTCTATATACGTTTTTGCATCTTGATTGATTAAATACAATACGCCATTATAAGTGGGTATGTTTTAAAAAAGTAAAATTATTAAACATCATTTCGGTCGCTTATGATCCTCTGGCTATTTATTCCATGTCAATAATCGTTTTTTTCTGGGTAAACAAAAGTAATATTTAAAGCATTTAATGGTATTAAAAAAAAATTGTAAAAATAATTTGGTCACGGCTCATCGGTGGATTTTTTAAAAAATTATACAAAATGTTCTGAACATAGGTAGTATTTTTGGTGAAGATGAACTTCGCTTAAGATGAACTTGTGATTTAAAATATATTATAAATAGATCACCAGATTAACAAATTATTTCAGTAAAATCATAGTGTTTCTGAAAATAAAGATTTATTAACAGAAAAACAGAAGTAAAAATTAATAGAAAATCTCGAAAATGCCTACATGTTTCATACATAGCTACTAGACTTTTCTCTCAACTTTACTAATCACAGAAAAAATAAGGTATTTCAAACTATTTTAGAAATAAATTAACCTTGCGCATCTATTTTTTGTTTAAATTATTTTATGTCAAAATAATATATGCACATTTTGTGTAGATTATTAAATATTTGATTTTCATTATTTTATTGTCATTGTTTCTATAATTATATAAATCATATTTCGTTTATTAAGAATGCTCGAACAAATGATTTTCAGCAAGAATCAAGAATACAAAGATCTTAAGTACCATTATCAAATTTGCTAAAGCTATAATGGTCTCATATCTTCATTAAGAATTTCACTATTAAAGCAGATATCGGAATGTAGTATTCTAACTATAATAAAATTTGAAATCTATCATTAGCCTAGTTACAATTTGAGGTATAGTTGGCTCAATAACATATTTCCGGGCTCCACTATAAGTTTGTACGATAAATGAATCAATTTTGAATAGCATTTGTCTTATTAAAAAAAAATGATTGGATGTGAATCATTTATCTATAAAATGACAAAAAAAAAGAGTTAATATCCAAAACCTTAAGAAATTTTACAAATAAAGTTACTATAAAATATATTGATTATATTTTTGGTGTGCTGGTATTTGTCACCAAAAAAAAAAGAAGAAAAAAACGTAAACTGATAATGAACAATAGTATAAAATTTATATGCCTACTAACAACCCATCTATTAAAATATTAAGCACAGCATATATCATGGTATTGCCTGACGTCAATAGTATTTTCTAACATATATTATGAATATACTGTTGGCATTGTGTTATGTACTCACCGAGTTATATTGTAATAAATATATACATAATACATATCTATAAAATAAAATCTATATTAACTTGTACTCACTCCAGAATAATTTCAATTGCTTCTTTTGCTCATACTCCAGCCATACATCATTCGGATAATCTCGTTTATTATGTAGTTTAACAGCTACCACTTTTCTATGTAATTGTTGCATATTTACCACCTAGAATATGTAGCTGGGTCGATGTTGTATGTACTATGTACTTACATCCACTTAAATATTATGTAGTTTATAGGTAAAATTCATTCCATTTATTATATAATAGTTTACTAGGGCAGTATGTTACTGGGTCATCTATTGACATTGAAATTGGTTATTTAAGCAAAATCTATAATATTTATGCAAAGTATAATAAGAGTAGAGTTGTGGTTATCTTTTTCGGACCGGTAACACTTTAATAATTTACCTATATCCGATATTTTAAAAGAAAAATTGTATTTGAATTTTATAATGTGTTGCGAGTATATAACCATACATTTCTATTAAAATTACATCGAATGTAAAACAATTGTTGAAATTATATAATAAAACATGTAGTGTAGATGCAATTTTTTTTTTTTTAATTTTAATAACGGTTAGATTGCATTTCTTATAGAATATATGATAGCTCTCTTATTTACAGAATATCTAAGATTTTTATATGCTTTCCATTTATATATGTACTGATAACTAGGTCAAATTGCGACGGAATATTTTGATGCGATAGAATGCTACGATAAATTTGGTTTATTGTTAAGAGATTTCCTAATTGTTTACATTTCCGTTATAGTCATAAAATAACACATATAGTGAATAATAATCAGGTATATGATGCAATTGAAGGATAAGGGGCCTGTCGTTTTTCTCTACTTTTTTTTTTATTACTTTTAAATCTTCATTTAATTTTAAAACAAAACAATTATTTTTAATTGTAATGGTTGCTAAATTATATATATATATATATATTTATATATATTTTTTAAATTTTTCAAAAATATATTTTTTTTCATTTATTCTTTTTCTGGGGGTAAGCGAACAAGCTTATATAAATACTAGAGTGATCCGTTCGTAGCATATTAAAAAAAGTTTTTTTAGATTTCAAACAATACTCCCCCACACCAATATAAAAAGTCTCAATACGAAGTTTAGGGTCGCCTCATATTTTTTATATTTTTTCTGGATCTCAGGATTGGACGGGTGGAGTTTGATAGTCGATATACCAAAAGACGCCGAATTTTTTTTTACCAAAATATACAATACCGCTCAAAAGTCTCAATACACCCAGAATTGATGTATAATTTCTTGGATATATTGAGAACGAGTGAATTAAAAGAGTTGATGTTATACTCGTTTGAAAGCTTGGTTAAGTATCTTTTAAACATATATAGACCTGGTGGTTTGACCTTCTGCAAGGTGGTTTTCTCAATTAATCAAACGAATATAGTATAACATCAACTCTTTTAATTCACTGGTTCTCAATATATTCAAGAAATTCTACATCAGTTGTGGGTCTATTCAGACTTTTTAGCGGTAGTGCACATACTGAATTTTTTTAATATTTCGTTTTTTTTTTGTCTTGGAAGGGTTTTTTTTTGGCTGTATTATTCCATTTTTTCGACCACGTGTTTGTTTTTTAATTTCTCACAAAAATGAAGTTGTGTACCAATCCATTGGTAGCTTGTTTTTCTTATTGTAAATCTTAATTTTGTTAAAGGAAGTGCGCGGGGATCAATTAGTCGACCCCAAACTTCGTATTGAATGTTTTTATACAATTTTTGATTTGGATTTGGGAATGAAGGTTTGAAATTGGAAAAACTTTTTTTTCGAAACACCCTAATAAGTAAAAACAAAATTTTTAGCCACTAATAAACAAACTCTTCTTGGACGCTCCACAGCTTAGCTAAAGCAAACGACCGACAATCGGGAGATCGTGAATTCTCGAGTCTCACTAAAGGTAGATTTTTTTTTTCTTTAAAAAAATTCCGTCTAAATTTGAAATTGATTATAAGATGTTTTTCTTACTTTCAATAGACACTTTTCCAACCAAAATATAAACAAAAATCAGTCAACTATGTTGCAATATATTTGAGAAAAAAAAAATCTGGATAGTTCTGTAATTATTTTTATATTATGCTCAATTTTCGTCATTCATTGTATAGACAATATCGGACTCTAAACTTTAATGAAATTGAGGCATTAATTTTGGACAAATATAAATAGACGTTTTTTTTAAAAAATTATTAACTGCTATCAAGAGCTCAGATTGTTGATTAGTTTTCGAATTTTCGTAATGACAGAAATTGGATCCAAATCAATATAAAATATTTTCAATTTAACATCTAACCTATTAAAATATTAAATTGATAAATTCTGAATAATCTATAATATAAGCATTACTGATATCAATCTTTATAAAAAAAAAAAAAACAAAACAAAACAAAAAAAGAAGAAAAATAAATGAATAATTAAATGAATACTTTTCTGCACTTTTAACTGAGCTTTAAACTAATGTTTTGATTATTATCTATCATTATATTATCGCATCATAAAAATATGCGAACATGCACTAAATTAATTAATATCTATTTATAGCTATTTATAATTACTAATGAATGAGTTATACATACACATTATGTACTTGCTTAAATATTGTTTTATTTATTTTTTTTTTCTTTTAAATAATTTTACACGCTGTACAAAATTATGTTTGCATTTATTAATATAAATTTAAAAAAAAAAAAGAAATAAATAAATAAATAAAAATAAAACACTACGATGGAAAAGTCAGTCATGGCCATTATGTTAGTATGTCAATGTCTACCAGTTCAGCTTTTTTTCTTTTTTTTTTATTTCTTTTAATAATATTATGTGAATACTTGCTAGCATATAAACTAAACACAACGCAGCCAGCTATATATGTTACCTTTACCTAACGCTAATACATTTTATATATATTTTTTTATGAATTTAAATTAATATTTCTAACAATAAAATAACTTTCATTTGTCGGTTGTTATGTAATTTCTATACACATCAGTAAAAACAAATTCGTGTATGCGTTTAATTTTTTTTTTTTTTTGTTGCTGTTTAAATAATATGACGCAACATTAAAAGACTTGAAGAGGTGTATTATAATAATTATTCACAGTCTAAAGAACCCATGTACATATTTTCTGATGGTTATTTTATTTGATTTTTTGGTCGCCTAATGGTTTTTTCCGCTAAGTAGCATTCGATGATGGCTGTTAAATTAATGATAATGCAATTTTCGATGATAATCGGGGGAGAGACATACTGTTAGGAGTTGAATGAAAAATAAGATTAGAATATAATGATGTGGTTTAAAGTCGATATCTCGTGATTTTAGTATATGTTTCGCTCTAATTAAATTGATGCAATTGACATTAGGCTTTATACGATTATTTGTTGATTTGAAAATATTAATGAAAACAAAAATTGTTAATTTTCTTTTAGATGGTATACATTTATTTTCAATGATGACATTTCAATAAACTACTATTCTATATTTGAGCTAAAACTATAAAGACTTCTCGGCACATTAATATCATGCTATTTACTTACTATTGATGAATTTAAAGGCTTTCTCTTGTCTCGATTACTGAATTTAAAAATCATATCTGTTCAAGTATATACAATACCGCATCTCATAATAGTTTCAAATCCTATATAGATCCAAACTTATTTGGAAGCCATTCCATTCGAATATCAATTTTTCAAATAGTTTCTAAGTTAATCAGATTAAATTCAGCACAGATAAAGCACAAATAATAACTTATAACATTACTGAAGTGAAAGTGTTCAACAAAAATTAATGGTAATCATGAATTATAAAGAATTTTCAAATTTTTAATCTTTGCGAATGTTTATATAATTTTATTCACTATAATTCGGTACATTCTATAATCAAAAATATTATGCGTTCATAGAGGATACTAAAACAAAAAAAAACAAAAAGAAAGAAAGGAAAATAGAGTTTTAAATCTTGTTCATTTAAAATGGATTATCTTTGCAATAAAATTCTAAATTTATTCATTGTTAAGAAAATAGAAAGTCACATTCAAATCAATGCATTATGCAAATATAAAATTGTAAATTGAATAATATATAATTGCGATAGGTGCTGATAAAAAATAATAAAAATTGCATTTCATTTAATATTTTAAATTATATTTCTGTTTATCGCCCCAAAAGATTATTATTTATTTGTGTATATTGTTATTGTCACGTGGCGGCGCGTTATTAACGACAATGACATAGTTCTGATTTTCAACCGAGACCTAGTGCACTAGAAATTATATTTTGTCCCTGAGTGTATTATAAATGCGCTATGTCGATGTGTCGGTTGTGAGTTTTTATTCACAATTAAGTATATATTTATAATATTGAATAGACATAGACGGAAAAATTCCATGCTACATTATTTTAATTAGCCATTTAACAGAAACGAAAAATATATGACTTATTTTTAGTTTATTTAAATTTATTTATTTTTTTATTAAAAATATGATAGCGAAATCTTCCACTCGAATAATGATTTCAATTTTTTGATATATAATTTTCAATATTTCATGAAAATGTTTAGACATTAAAAGGCACTCATTAAAAGCAATTTGAAATATTTCATGAATACGACCTTTAAGAAAAAAATTGTTCAGAGTCCAATTTCAATTTTTCGGATAAAATTTTGATCTGAATGACGAAATCTATGATCTAAATGTAATTAATCGTTACCAATGTTCGCAATGGTGATCATCTACATGAAATATTCGATGAAAACATATGGAAAATATGACAAGAATATGATAAAAAAAGATTATCTTTTCGAACACATAATCAGAAATGCTTAATACTGCCGTCATAAGTTACGGTTTTTTAATTTATGACTGCAAAATAAATAATCTCCCACCGAAAGACATTTTCAATTAAAATTTAAAATTATGGCTAAAGACTCTTTTATTTTCCCGACTCTATTTACAAATGAAACTAATGGAATAAATATTTATAATAATAAATAAATACCCACAGTCCCCACATAGAGTGATAACGCATATAAGCTTCTTAATAAAAAAAAATAAAAAAAACCATACATTTTTGTATTATTTTCCATTTATAAATAGCATTGCATTTAGTTTTTTTTTTCTTTGTTTCTCTCATTTCCTGTTTAATAGTTCGGTTACATATTGAATTTACTTCATATTTTTAATTTGAATATGAGAATTTCTGTTGATTTTACTTGGTTTCATTTCTTGTTTTAATTTGCAATAAGTGCTTATTAATCTAATACAAAACAACATTTAGTGGGTTTATATTTATTTTTTTCTGAAAACTGTGTTAATAAATTACAGCTGTAACAAAATAGAGCATTATTTCAAAACCATCCTTTTTTTCAATAAAAATAACCAGCTGTAGTGTAGAGATGTCATTTCGAAATTCAATTTCAATTCAGACACATTAAAAAAATATTTATACATTTTTGTTTTTTTTTTTTAAAAAAAAAAAAAAGCTTAATCCAAACAGGAAAAACAATGAAATTTGTTTTGCTTACATTGTATTTGTTATTTCCTGATTATCAATATTTTTATTTTATTTTATTTTTAGCAAGTGTCGTCAAAAAGAAAAATTATTGTTTAATTTATAAAAGTTTATAAACAAATATATTTTATTCGAAAATAAACTTGAATATAGCATAAAGCTATTAAAATAAAAATGAAAAACAGAAATAATAAGTAAGGAAATGCTTGTTATTGTGAACTAAATGCAGATATGATATTTCCTGAACTACTAGTAGGTACTTATTCATAAATAGATTACGTATGAGATTAAAAAAAAAAAAAAACAAAATATTAAGAAATTTTCAACGAATTTTAATTGTTTTCACTCTGTGATATGAATCATATTAAAAAAAAAATCACAATCTTTCTGTATCAATGTGTCTGTCGACTCGTCTTTAAATAAATTAAATCGTAGAATTATCAGAAAATTCTCCAAATACCTTAATTTCGAAAAAACAAAAAAATAAATAAATAATTAATTTTAAAACAAAAACTGAAGTCAATTTGTTAATTTTAAAAGTTTAAATAAAATCGTACACCTAATGTTAATGCAATCAATTTAAATTTGTTCTTTCTCTTTCATAAGCTTACGCATAATTATAGAGATTTTCTAAATTTTCGCAATTGGATTTAAAAAAAAAAAAATAAGAAATACTTACAACAAATTCAGCATCGGTAGAACTAGCAAAAATCTCATATTTATAAGAAATTATAATTTCTATGACATTATAAGAACTATTAGAAAAATTCTATTGATATAGGTTATAATGTGAATGCGTATTAAGAAAAATGTTTCGTTAAAAGTCCAAAAACTTCACAATATAAAGCAGCATCAATTACTATCATATAAATATATCTACACTGAAATGTATTTCTGTATAGTGTAAACGCATCTGCACAAATATTATTTTATCATCATCGCATCATAAAATAAAATGTAGTTCAGTCGTACCGTACTAACTCTATGTAGGTAATTCTAATATATCTACTGTAGCCTTAGAATAGTATATTATTCTATGACTGTACTGTAGCCAATACTTATATTAAAATAAATATATATAAATATATTTGTGTTGGTGGAATTGGTAGCTTGCCTTTATACATATAGTGTAAGGTAGGTTGGTCGGTTCGGTTAAGGTATGCTATACGAATAATAGCATCAGATCGCGTTCAGTTTGTTTCATTTCTGTTTTGTTTTGTTTTGTTTTTTTTTTTTCTTTTAATTTATATATTTTATATATTTTGTTTTTGTAATGCGCATATCGCACAAAATGATATCGTCCTTGGCCCACTGACACATTTATTTTGTAAATGTAAACCATTTACCGTGTAATCAACTAATACACAATACCATAAAACAATACACAATATGAAATATCCATAGTTTGATATTATTATTAATAATATTTATTATTATTTTCTTTTTCTCATAAATTAATATTTGAGACAGAGTAGAAATAATAATAAAAAAGTTTTAAATATGAATTAAAATATTAAATGAATAAATAAATGTGTGCAGCTACTGCAATGAAATATTAAATCAGCAATTTGAATCTGTTATACAAACAAATAACTAGCTAAATCTTTGTGAATTTATTTATTATAATTTTTCTTCTTTTTTTTTTTAAATAACAGTTCTGGTTTAAGTCTATTGAGGCCAAAAAGATTTTTTTATTTAGAATGATAATTTGAAAATAATATGATCAATATTTTAAGATAAATTATTTTGTTATCTGCAAGGTTAAATTGTATAATTTGTTTACTTTTCTAGAAATAGTTTAATTTTTTTTTTTTAAAAAAAATGTTAATTTATGCTGAAATTATAATTTTTCAAAATTGAATTTCCATAAATTATTTAAATATTTATTTCTGAAAATGTGAAATATTTTCCCCACTAGTACTTGGAATAAATTTGCGAATATAAAATAAAATTGAAAGATTTAAGGTTAATTTAAAAAAAAAAAAACAGAATAGGAAAATTCCAGTTGATTTGATAATTATTGTTATCATTTTTAACTTTATTTTTTGTTTTTGTAGTAAAACGGATGGTTAACGCAAACAAATTAATGTATGATTCAATTCATTAATTCATTAATATATTTCTGTTATTTTATTCGTCTAATCGGCATACTTGTAATTTCATATCATCCTGTAAACGTAACGGGCAAAGGAAATCGGTCGTTATTTAAATTTAATAAAACATAATTGCTCGTTCATATCACAATAAAACCATACTCAGTCCTGATCATATAAACTAAATTACATTATATAATAAATATAATTATCAATAATTGTTAATTATTCAAAGTACATAACACAGCTTTTAAATATAAATACAACAGAAGAACAGGCCAATTATTATAACCATGCCGGAGACATGGAGGTAGCACCTGCATTGCAAAATTCAATATTATTATTATATATCATTATTGGTGAAACGTCATAAAAATAGTTTTTTGAAAAGTGAAAAGAAATGAAAAGAAGCAAGAAAGAAAAAACAAACAAACAAAAACAAAAAATAACAGCAACCATGGTTCAATTATTATTAAAAAGTTATATAAGTGAAGATAAAACTCTATAGTCGACAGACAACAGACAAATTCGCATTATATTTCCATTTCTGTGTAATATAAACGCACGCTATAAAAATGATAGTGAAATTATACAATGAAAGGCAAGTAAAAGAGAATAACAAATAAATCGGCGCGCACTATCGCTTTTTAAGTACGTGTATAGATTTTTTCAAGCCATGGCCTACTAACCCACTGACAGTGACATCAATTTTATAATACGTTGAATAATTTTGTGTTTTTTTTTCCTCTTTGCTGCGCTAAACACAATTTTCGATTTCGTTTGAATTTTGCGCGAATAATTCGCATTATGTATGTGTAGTTGTTATTTATATACCAACTTACCTACAAGATCTACATCAGCAGCTCTATTCAATCTTACTATATTTCACATTATATGCGAATATCGATTTATTTAAATATAATATATTGGCAGGCAAATATAAATTGACTATTATTTATATAATAATCTATCTCACACAAAATGTTTAAATATATTCATATATACATATATATCGTATTCGTGCTACATTAGCATTAGGAGCTCAAATTCAAATTCAAATACATAAAAATAAATAATAATAATAACATTTCTAGATTAATATAATTATTATTTTATTTTATTTTTCTATTTATTTACTTACTCGATACTTAAATAATAAAAACAGTAAAATACTATTAAATGCAATAAGTAGAGAATATATTTCAAAGTAAATAATGCTGTTTTTTTTTTTTAAATATTTTTTGCTTTGCATTTTATGGCTTGCAAAGATTTTCGAGTTTGAATTCAGAAAATAAACTGACTCAAGGTGTTCAAGTCTCTTAATTTTAAATAAAAACATTTACACACCAAAAAAAAAAAAAAAACAAGGCTTTAAAATATTGTCTACATACACGCATCACATATTTACGTTACGTTACGCTATAATATAACATTCAAATGCAATAATGCCAGTTGTAAAAATAAAAATCTGTTAAATTTTATGCAGTCTGTTAATTAGTTTTAAATGATATGAAAATCTTTTTATATCCTATTAAAATATTTTTGATATGCATTTAATCGAAATATGATATTGGGAAATATGCTAATAATCCATAAGTGACGTCTCTCTAATGAATGAAGTGCTAACCTTTAAAATTATAAATATTGTCAAAAGTTTTCAAACTTAATGATTTGAATATAAATTATATTTACCATATGACAAGATGGGCTCTAATATTCGATGTTGGAAGCAGTCGCTTGTCTCTATATTATTTGAAACTGAAATTTTTTATTGGAACTAAAAAGGTTAATATACTTCTGCTAAATGGTTTCTAACTCATCCCAATAACTAAAATTGACTTACAATAAAAGCAACGTTTTGGTTTAAATATGCTCACTGATCTATAGTTTGAATTAATTTGTTGCTGTCAGTTTCCACTGGTATAGATAGAAATGCAACGAATAACGAATTGCATGAGAATTGAATAATTGACTAATTCTTGATGAATTATTAATGAAGGATTCTTGGTAAGTTCTTGATGAATTCTTGACAAATATACTTCTTGAAATCAACAATACCGAATAGGAAACCCAAATATTTAATGTCTATCAGGAAACAGTTTTTATTTTTTTTATTACTCGCTCTATCTCTACATAATCACTACAGCTCTTTAAAATCTTTCCAATAATATAAGAAACATTAATCAAAACTATTTCAAATCTAAATCCTAAAAATCTTCACTTAATCCCTGAAATTGTTTCATGAACAGGGTGGATGAAGCTGAACTCACCATGAAACAACAATAAATTATTTATTTTAAAACAATCTATCAAACATTAAGATTAAAAAAAAAAACAAATAAAGCAACCAGCAAAGTACGAATACTTTTAATTTCCACTCACTAATCTTTTTATTGTCTTCATCCAAAGAACGCGTATTAAATCGTTGGTACAAAAATACTAATTGTGCGGTTCGTTCGTTGCCTAAACTATCTTATTTCGGTTTGAATAAGCCCGAACTTTGAAAGAAATCGCTCATGATTAGCTGAAGAATCACTTGCTGTCATAAATTTAGTGATTATTTTCAAATCATACGAAGGATAAACTGATTGCACTAATTGTCACCATTCAACATCGCTCAATGCGTTTAAATTTGGCGATTGAAAATAAGGCGACGGGAAATTAAATGGTGGCATTTCGCAAATCTAATAAAAAGAGACATAATTAGAAGAGATTTATAGTTCTTCAAACAAACATGTATATAATGCTGCTTAAATTTATAATTTATTTTATTCTTTGAATCTTGTCCCTAATTCTCTCCTAAAAACTAGTAACGAATTCGGTGTGAGTGGGAAAAGAAAAAAATGATTATTGATCATTTTTGATTTTTTTGATTATAATAATTTTTTATTTTTTATTCATTTGACGAATCCGCTGTGAGTGGGTCAAATTGACCACTCATTTTTCTTCCAAACGCGGCCTCGAACAGAAAGATTATCTATTATCAACTCCCACTTATTTTTTGAAAGAAATATTTTTGTAGAACATTATACCCCCTCCTAAAAAGCCCACAAAAAAAGGTATAGGGTAAATCCTTGTCGATATTATTCATCCCACTTAAACTATTTTTTATTTTTATTTTAAACGCAACATTGAAAAGAGAAAAACTGATATAAATTTTGGGCTTCATTTAAAGAAAAACATTTCCCCTAGACATCATACCCCCCTAAAATACCACCATAGATGAGATGAAACATCGTCAAAGAACTACCCTATAACTTTTTTGATGGCATTTTATGATGTTCCACAAAATTATTGCTCTCCAAAATAAATGGGGGTTGATAATAGACAACTTTTTTGTTCGAGGCAGCGTTTAAAAGAAAAATGAAAGCGGTCAATTTGACCCACTCACAGCGGACTCGTCAAATGAATAAAAAATAAAAAAATATTATAATCAAAAAAATCAAAAATGATCAATAATCAATTTTTTCTTGTTTTGATTAAATCATCTCCACCCTATTCATAAATATCTATTGTATTTTCATATCTTCTTCAAATGTTATTGGATGGTATTAATTAATTTACGATATAAATGGACATCTTTTAATAACTAAAAATAAAGCCTAGAGTAAAAATGAATACGTATATAGGAATATTTAAATAAAAATATCCCATTTTGATATTTAATTTTTATTACCAGTTTATTTGACATGTGCAAGAATCATGAAAATTATGCCTGGGGCTAGGCATCAAATCTTATGTTTCGCATATTTTGTATGCCTATTGTCTATTAATAACAAAACATCTTAAAAAGGCGCTTTTAAAATCGCTTAAACAGCTAGTAATTCATCGCATCTCATCGCTAAAAGTTTTTTTGTTTGTTGTAGAATAAGTTTTCTACATTTGAAAAAGTATATGTATATAAGAAGAAACTATTCACTATTTTTGAAAAAGGTTATTTCATCATTGGCATCGTTGCGCATATTGTCTAATTTGGTTTCAATATTCGTTTGCAAGTCTTCAATTTTAATTTTCCATTAAACAAAAAGTTTATATTTACCTGCAATGTGAATATGTCCCGTAAAATTGGAAAGAAAAAAAAAAAAAAAAAAAATAAGATAAATATGAATACGAGTATAGAACCAATAAAATTTCTTATTTTCTTTACTTTATTATAGTACACATTTCTTTAAATCTATTTCTTAGTAAAGTTATATCATGCTAATAAATACTATATCAATATCTGCTGTGCATGCCTGCTGAGCCTATAATGGTAAATACTAATTTAACAACTAAGTAGAGAAATGTACTTACATTTTTTGTTAACAAACCATAAACTAATAAAAAAAAAAGAAAAGGAAAAACAAACCTTTTATTTGTTTTTATTGTAGCTGCATTTCAGTTCTACCTCTTGCATTTTGTTTGTTGCCTAAATATTGCCGTAGTTTGCCATTAATACAGTTAACAATATCCTCATTTTTATGATAGCAAGTGTTTAAAATATATTTTCGGGGATATAGAAATGAGGTGTTTAGTGTAAATATTTTGTCTTTTAAAAGAAAATATCGTAAAATATTAAAAATCTTATTTGTAATTATCGTAAAAATACTGCTGTGATTTTTTTTTCTTCTTTCTATTGCCTTTTGTTGAAAAAAAGTTATGACGAAAATCTTGTAAAATTTCTATTTTTAATTAAAAAAAAAAAAGAAAAGAAAAATAGAAATAGAAATAATATGAAGCAAGAAAATAATTTGTGCGTTGTAATAATTTGTTGAATGGCTTTTAATAGATGAAATTTATATTAGAGAAATATTATAGCTTCCTATCGATTGTAGATTATAAAAATGCAAGTCATTAAAATACACTTACAAAAATATTATCTGATGCAATTAATAGTTTTGTTTTTGTTAAATAAATTTAATTATTTATTTTAACACCCATGTATGTATTTGATTACATTAGGAAAAAAAAATACAATAGTTCGTCAAATATGTTATTTTCAAACACGTTTATTGTTATGCATTGGAAGTAATTTAGCGTTGACTATTTTTAAATGTCATAAATGTGGTTTTGATCAATTGGTTATAAAACGGGTGCGTAATTGAGGAGTTAAGAGAAAGTTTATGTTCAAATTAAAAACTATTAGCGGATATTAATATGTTGAATCTTTGTAGGTAGATTTCAAAGTTAACATTTCTTCTATACTTTTTTCAATATTGATCAATTTTATTTACCTACTACTTTAAACCAACAAAATCCTAATAACAATTTGATATTTCGGAGCGTGAGGGGATTTTTTCGTAAGAATATCTCAGAAGCTTCTTAGGCATGATTTTGCCGGTTACCAAAAATTCTTCAGGAAAACCAAAGCTTGTAATCTTTCTCAGAAATTCCGAAGGATTCTTAGAAATTTCCATGGGAAGGAAAAATCATTGATTTCTCCGGAAATACCTGGGAACTGACAAATTTATTACTAAAGTTTTCTATAGAGGTATTCCTACGTACTCGGATGGCTCAGAGAACGTTTGTGTTATGGAATTCCACAGAAATTCCTGGGGAATGAGAATTGTTAATATGGAAAATATGACCGTATTTGATATTCTATTTCATTTATTAATTCATATTTTGTCGCATTTCTAATAGATTTTTTTCTAATTATGTGTTGTACTCCTTCCTATATAGAATGTGTTAATAAATAAACTTGTTGAATTTAAATTGAATTTGGATGTGAAGGAATATTGCCAAATAAAAACCTTCATTTCATTTTGAAACGGAACTATAAACTAAAAAAAATGACCGTCAAGATGGTTGCGACTATAAATAATGTAAAACCGCAATTGAAGTAATTGACTCTGTATCCTGTTTATAGGCAGGTAATGGGTTAATTCTGTTACAGTCTCTAAGACAATTAATTTGGCATTAGACTTCTGATTAATTCGTTTTTGAACTGTGAATTTGACCATAAAATATTTTTGTCATATTAAAATTCTTCTCTCAGCATTAGGTGTCAGCTTATTATGTAGCTATTTCTAGATAAATTTAATAATATTTTATGCATTTTTCTTACTTTTTTACATTGATGCTTGAGTATATTTTTAATTTTAAACTTTAATTATGATTTATATTCAGAATAACAAAAACTAAAATTCAATAATATGTAGACAGCATTTGATTTCAAAAGACTGTTACAGTCATTAAATGAGGTGAAGCTAATAAATTTACAAAAAATGAAAATAAATTTCACCATTTTGAATATTAGTATTTCAAGAATACATTACTTACTTATTGCGCTATTAAAAGAAAAAACCACAAACAAAATAAAAAAGAAAATAAAAAATCTTTTCCCGATACAATGAGAAACGTACACTCATTGTGCATGACCTATATTTGCATGAGACTTTGTAGACACATAAAAAAGAAAAAAAATGAAAGTGCACTCATGAAACGATAAAACCAAAATTAAAGTGTATCGTCATTTTGATATTTTATAATTATGTCCAAATAATATTGTCATTACTTAACCGCAACCAAATGTGAACATGGTTGCATTAAATTAAAATATTGCACATTTGTTAATGATTAATTTCGGGATGTTCGTATTTGTATTGCTGCCGGAGACTTTGTTCTTCTCATAAATTTACGTTTGAATGACGCAAAGAAAATTTCTTTTAAAATAATTATAAATTAAAGTCATAAAACAATAATTAAGTAATTTCTGTAGGGATACATTTAGAGACGGATTTGCCATTGAAATATTAATATGCTGATTTTAAATTTAAAGTTAAAACTTAACTCTTTGTTAAAAAAAAATTTTACAGTTAAGACGGCTTGCGAGTTGATTCTAAATAGTTAAATATGACTGCAGATTGTTTATAAACACGTAGATATTTGAAGTGTAATTTTTATTCTAAATCTGAATGAATGAAACTGTTGCATTTAACTTTGTCCTTAAATTATAAAAAAAAAAAATAGGTCATATTAAATATTCAACTACAACAGCTCTTTATTCTACAATGTGATTTCATAACCTAATGACATTACAAATTGATAATTCGCATCTGACGCATGAAATATTTTGCATGCAATTGTTTGTAAATAAAATAAAAAATAATTCAACTAAATGCACAAGAGAAAATACATGATTAATTCATAATCCAGGGTACGTAACTTTCATACATTTGTATAACAGTTTGAACTAATTCTAATTTGATATCTTGTTGATTGGAGAACTGAAGAATGAAACAACTTATATGATGTATAGTGCATACAGAGAATGCATGAAAACAAAATAAGTTCCTGATGGTGCCTGAAATAAATTGACTAAAAAATTGAAATTTAGTAAAACTAGGACATTTAACATTAAAAATAAATTGCTCCTCGTCTTCTTCTACAATAAAACCGGAATATTATATTATTATAGTCAATTCGACATTTGTTTAATTTTATTAACTTCAGAATCAAATGAAAATGTATTTGATGACTTATACAAATTACGAATTACAATGAATAATTTATACGATTTCGATTAATTTTATTATGGGAATGCAATATAATTAATTCACTTAATAAAATTGAAACTAATAGTAAATCAATAAAATATTTTGTATAAATGTTGCTTCAGTTAATATGATATTATGTTATAGGTACCAAACTCGTATGCAGTAAAATATAAACGTATAATTTTTAATTAACCAATTTATATTATAATATATAAGTATTAGTATATATATCGTAAGTAAAGTATGTTGTACACAAAGTACTTACAAGCTACAAAAAAAAAAAAAATAATAGAAATAAATATACAAACTATAAGTAAAATAGGTATGTTTATGATAAATACATGTTTGTTTACATCACTGCCCTGCTCACTTGATTATAGCTAGTCTCTGTTCAGAGATTTCTAAGTAGGTTAGTAGGTCGCGATAAAATCCCCCCGATTGCCACCAATTACCTCGCCCTATCCACAACACAAAATATAATATCTTGTTGTATAGTGTGTTTTGTGCGCGCGACTTCAATGCGATGTTGTAATATAACGCGCACACAATACATTTACACATCGGCCACGAGTATATTGAAATACAAAAATGTTCACATATTTATATTTTCTTGGTGTACACTCGTATACATGTAATATTTTAACTCTAAATTACTATACGATTCACCATATTTTATAATAATCGTATCTATATTTATAATATAAACATAAACAGCATGCATGCATCACGATCTTACTTATGGAGACATTTAGTAAGACAAAGAAGACAATATCATATTTAAACGATTTTCAGTGTACAAGAAATGGTTTTTTATTATAATTGTATGTACAGGGTGATTGTTGGTTGATTTTCAGCTTATTTCAAATTGTATCTATTTTAATAATAATTAATATTGATGAAAATAGATTTAATGCAATGGGTACTTAATTGAATTTAGATAAATAGTGTGAATTAATTTGAAATACATTACTTTTGTAATTGTTAATCATGATATTGTCGTTCTTATGTTAAATACCGGATAAATTTATTATGAAAAATGTAAGGCTTTTATTCTAGACAGAAAGGAACGTTTTTGGAAACCTATGAATCCGGGTTGAAAAATAAGTAGCACACGGACTATATTTGACAGCTCTTAAATGAATTCACCAAATTTGCTGTGAGATTTTACCGACTTTATACTCAACAATTATAATTGTAATTAACCTCAGCACGTCTACAGTTAAAATCTTATAGAGTTGCAATTTTTGTTCACATTTTGACATTATTGACATTTAATAAACCAATAAGCATGACAAATTTTGAAATTGCTACTACCCAACCATTTCTTTTACATCTTAATATAGATTCTACTGTATCAATATTTTGTAAGATTCCAAAAAAAAATAGAACCTGAGAATTAAACTGTCATTATTGTACAACGACATTTGGAATGCATAACCGTCTGGATAAATATGCATTCGATACAGTAACAATTGTTAATATTTGGAATAAATTAACTCATCAATTATTTAAGTATTTAGTGCTACTTAAGTATTTGGTTAGCAGAAATATTTTTTTTTAATTTCATGTCAGGTGTTGTTTCAACACCGGTCATCCAAACCTAACGAACAATAGCCTAAACGGAAAATTTCTTTAATTGCATTAAATATCTTTTAAGAACATTTTTAAGTGAATGTTTCATGTTTTCATTTTCTGGCATTCAAAAGACATAACATTTCTTTATATCGCATTCGAAAACTGTTTGCATCAAAAAAAAAAAAGTTAAAATGCAATATGTTTTTAATGTCCAAATGTATGAAGTTAATTATAATTTTCCAAAAAAAAAAAAAAAAGCATTCCTTCATACCTTCTTAAAATAATTTATAATAAAATTTCGTGACGATTGCGCATGTACTTACATTAAAAAACGAAAACGAAAAAAAAAAACAAAATACAAAACTATGTGTACACTGTACAGTGTGTACCTTACATATTTATAAATTATACACTCAAAATAATAATATAAAAAAATAAAAACGAAATAAACGATACAAAATATACTTAAATATATATAAAAGTAATATATAGTAATGTTAATGATAATAATGGTGTAATAAACGCGCTCTGCGGTATTGCCTCATAAATGGTATTCAATAATAATAAAGCTGTTTGCCTCTCTTTATAATATTATATTATAACATTTTACATTTTATAAAATATATTTAAAGAGTTTTTTTTTATTATTATAATTTTTTTTTTTTGTATTTTTGAAAATGAATAAGTATATGAAAATATATGTGAATGAGTGTGCATGTGCCTGTATTTTATATTGCCATTGGGTATTGGTATTGGTGCTAACATAGACCTGAATCGCGAAAGTAGGTCGCTTCGCCGCGCCACACTTTCACTTATTACATGAGTGTCTCAACTTTAAAATTCATTTCCATTGTGTACATTATCGCATACCAACGCACAAGTGAATTAAAATATAATATTTTTACATTTCCATATACAAAATATACGAAAATATATAAATATAAAAATAAAAAAATAAAATAAAATCGAAATATAAAAAAACGAGAATTATATTATTTAATTAGTTATAAATTATTGCGTTTGCATTTATGTGTATGTATTTTGTGTTAGTGTTGTATATTTTTCTATATATAGAGTTTATTATATTATTTTTATAGTAATTTTGTAATGGCTTATAATTACTACACGCGATGAAGTAATCGCCGTTTTACCTACAACTACACGGATCGCCGCGGTTTAGCTTTTAATGTATTATTTCAACAAAACAAAACAAAAAAAAAAGTTTATAATATCGTCATATTGTTGATATGTTGTTGGTTCGAATACAATGTTGTTGCTGTTGCTTTTCTGCTGCTGGGGAGCAATCGCGCGCATACACTGGCTTATTAAAATGATTCAAACGATGATTTTTGTTGTATATAATACATTCAACGTATAAATATTAGGTAGTTCGTTCTATTTCGTTGTCATGAAATTGAAAGCGATTTTTTAATTTTTTTTTTTTTTTTACTTTTAAGTAGAATGCATTGTATCTAATTCTTACAAACAACAACATCAATTATAATAATTTTTTTGTTTTGGTTTTTTTTTTAGGTCATAATTTGTCTAATATGAAATTGTATGAGATTTAATAAAAAGTACATTAAGGATTGAGCGGAAAATAATCATTTTATTTCGGATTTAAGATTTATAAAATTTCAAGAAAATGAAAAATCAAAATATGGTTGATTTCATTCTTGCCATTTCTGTTCATTTCGCAAATATTTAAAATTAATTCTCTGAATTTTATTTATCGCTAAAAAGTTCTCTAGTCATTCTCAATTTAGTTCAGAGTCTTGTTTAAGATATAATAATTTAAAGAAATAAATGGAGATGCATACTGGGAATATGATTCAACTCAATCATATTCTCTTACATTAGTCACTAGCAGACGTGCGCACAGGAGGTGGATGGTGGGTATTACCCCCCCCCCCCATCTTCCCCTAAGATTTGGGCTATTGGTTGGGCTATTCTCGAGTGTGGCTTTGTAGAAAAAAGTGAGGAAAATAGTATGTTTTCTCAGTTTTCCAAAATTCGATTTGCATAAAACGCGGTATTGTTGAGAAATTTATAGAAATATGTAATATGTTTTTTCACTTTCTCAAAATACGATTTGCATACAGTCCGAGTTTTTCCTCGGTTTTTTTTGGAACTTGAAGGCCTTGTTTTTTACCTCATGAATATTTTGCGAAGTGATTTTTTTTTTTTAACAAATTTTCCCTCTCCAGAAATCAAAAGTGTGCGCACCTCTGGTCACTAGATACTAGATTCATTTTAGAAATCTTACAAGAAATTTCGAAGGCCTAATCAGTCGAGAAGTTTTTGAATGAAACTCCAAATTGGTTTATAGACAAAATAAAGCGCAAGCTTAAGAAATTCTTGATTCCAATGGCATTAATTTATGAGATGAAGTCTAATATTTCTGGACATCCGCAGATGCATATAAAAAATGTAATCACCTAATCATAGTTATAATGATAACTATGTTTGTATGTTACATACCTTTAGCCAGATAGTATTGTTGAAATTACTACATTGTTCCTGCCTCAACATAAAACGACTTTCGGCTTTTTCAAAAAGCTTTTATTATCATATTTTGCTTTTACTACCAATTTTTGTGTATTTTATTACAAAGAATTGTAAAGTGGGGACAACGAGCAGCGTGTATATTTTGTTCTAAATGGATCTTTGTTTGTGTGTATGTTTGGATACGAAAAATGTTTATGCGCTGTATGGCCCAACACTGTATATATCACAATGTAAAATGTTATGATGACATAGACAACACATTTACTATGAAGTATTACTTTATATTAGCAAATACCATAACACAAATACACAAATATAATTAATAAGCACCGACCAACGAAAACGAAATCGAAAAGAAATGTGTGTAAACTTTTCGGTATATTTGTTGTATGTTGTTAATTTTTTTTTTCTTTTTTTTTAGTGTGCGCACTAGTTATGTATGTGCTGGTTGTTTATTGTGTGTGCATCGTCGTCTCGGAAAATCCTCAATATAATTTTAATTTTATAAAGTAAAGTTAGTCAATCGTGGTCTGTGTTTGCCGTAGGGAGTGTTTTTCTATCGTATTACGAATTGGATATACGATCATATTTTTCATTTCTTTCGTTGGAATATGAATTATTAACCATTTTAAAAGAAAAATGTTAAAGTTTTTGGATATTTTATTAAAAGCCATCCACAGATCCATCATTATACAAATATTTACCTTTTAAACGACTGCCAAGAGGATTATTTGTGAATAAAAAGAAATATACCAAAATAACAAAAATTGAAGAAAAATCAAAAATTTTGAATTGTGATATAAAATTGGTGCTAATTTTATTTTAATTTTGTATAAAAAAAAATATATTTTTGAAAATTTGGCTATTCGATTTTCTTAAAAAAAAAAAACAAAACATGTAATTCATGAGTTCATTAATAAATTAGAATGGAAATTAAATTCTTAACTCTATTGATGTGTTTATAAACACAGATAAATGGGATTACATGCGATAATTGTGATTATTTAATTAGTGTGTTGGCAGTCAAACGCCAAATTTAAAAAAAAAAAATATTTATAAAAATGCTCATACAGTGCACTTGAATTCTAAATCGAGTAAATATCAAATTCTTAAAATGATTCGATATAGACCCACAAAAAGAAATTACAATTTAAACCGCAATGTGACAAAATGTTACGAACAATGATATTATTGCTTGAACATTAATAATAGCATGTGGTTCACAAAATCGTCGAAATTATTATTAGCAACTCTGATTGACTATTAAATTCTATATGATAATTTCTTGAACTCCTGGACTCTCAAAGTGTGTTCATTGTATTTATATTTTAAAGTTTCAATTGTAGAATTTTACTGACAACAGAATATTTGTTTTTTATTTGATATTTTATTATATCATAATTTTTTGTTTTTTTTTTTTTGTTTTTAATTTAAGTACAAAAATTACTTACCAGCAAAGTGTTCTCTATCGTCTTAATTACAAAATATTGATTATTTATAAATATTGATTAGCAGCCAGCCAGGCTGCTATGTGTTTCAAAGCTATACTAACAATTCATAAAATAAATGTGGATTTGGTGGTGTGTCAGAATTGGAAAACATTTAATTTGAACCAAAAATAAAATAAAATAAAATAAAATAAAAATAGTTAAATAGAAACACGCAGATACAGTGCAAACTTCAACAGACCTAAGTGTTTTGTGTATTATCGTTTTATTATAATAATTATTATACTGAATGTTGTAAACAAATAAGGATTATCAGTGTTTGAATATTGTCTATTTGGACAATCAGAACAAAATACTTTTAAAAAATATATATATAATATTAATTTGTGAAAAGGAACGTTATTTTCTTCCTTTGCTCAATCACGCCTTGTCCAAATCTCTGTTTTTATAATAAGAAGACTCTTTTTTTTTTTAAGAAATTCGAAAAGAATAAACAATCCGTCCATTATAGTTTGGTTTTTCTTCCATTAGCTCAAAATTTGAAACAAACTTATTAAAATTTTTGTTTTTTTTTATATAAAAAAAAATATCGAATAAGAAATGTTATTAGACATGGAACAACAACATTCGGCAGCCCTTATGTCGTTTAATATATCGACTTTTTCAATGAATATGAATGAATCGACCACAAGTCCACCGCATGGTGGCAGTGGCACACAAACCAATAGTAACAATAATAATTCTACAAATAATATGCAAACATCTCAGTACACATCATCGACGTATCCTACCGCGACAGGACATACGTTAGTCCATCTTCATAATAATAATAATACAAATACAAATAATAATAATTCTGAATCGGTGTCGACTGGTGTTGTTCATTCACAACAACCAAATAATCCAAATCAACAACACCAGCATCAACACCAGCAACATCAGCAACAGCAACAACAATATAATAATTATTCCATTTATAATTTTGATTCCCAATATATGTTTCCATCATCAGGTTACACAGATAATGCATCACAACATAATAATCAAGACGCGTATGTACCATCATTATTGCCACCAGTTGGTAGCGTAGTGAATCCATGTGATCAAACCGATATGAAGTATTACTTTGAGGAATTGTGTCCAGTGTGTGGAGACAAAGTGTCTGGCTATCATTATGGATTATTAACGTGTGAATCTTGCAAAGGATTTTTCAAACGAACGGTGCAAAATAAAAAGGTTTATACATGTGTCGCTGAACGTCAGTGTCATATCGATAAGACACAACGGAAACGATGTCCATATTGTCGATTTCAAAAATGTTTAGAAGTTGGCATGAAATTAGAAGGTGAGTACAATTAATTATATTTAATATATTTTTTTTTTCTATAAAAATCAAAACAAGACACAAAAAAAAAAAAACAAACAAACAAATCAAAAGAAATTTATTTAAAAGTCAAATTTAAGTTTACAATCGAACTTATATCACAATTTTGGGGAGCTTTGAAAAAAAACTTAATTTGATCACAAAGGGAATCACAAAGAAATGAGTTAATAATGTTTAAAATTCGTTAAATTATATCATCTTACATGAGTTTTATTTTCTTTTGTTTTTTTTTTCTTGCTTTCGAAAACCAGAAAACTAAAAACTAGACAATTGAATCGATTTAATTTATAAAATGTATCATTCAACTTAATTAAATGTTATTAGTTTCAATAGGAGGTTCTATAGAGTAATATGTCAAATGCTAAAACTGTTAATTAATTCAACTATTTCCTAAATTCGTAATTTACATAGATTTTTGATGAATAAACTCTTTGATGTCTATATAATTGGAGTAATTTAATTAAGTAGACAATACGATAGATATAAAATAGGACAATTGTTTCAGTATATAAAAACAAATTGAAAAATAATTTATTAATAGAATTTAATATCTTTTTTTTTTATTATTTTAAACGAAATAAATTTATGAATTCTACTCTGTATAATGTACTTATCTTTCTTAAAAGTTCTTCAAAGAAAAGGAATTAGAGTTAAAAAAAAAATCAATCATACTACTTTCTCTCAAATGACATTTAAAATTTATCAAATCACATTAATTGAAACTTTTCCAAGAATTGAGTCAAACAGATATATTACCCTTATGAGCACGTAAATTCTATTTTCCATTCATTATAAGTATCAGTTTAGGAATTCTGTGTATAATTTAAATGATAGAAAATATTGCCTACAAATCTCTTAGAAATTCGTGGAACCTTCATACTATAAATAATAACTCCTTATGGTAAATATTTCTCATTATAATAAGATATATTTATGGCCTAAAGATTCCAAAATATACTTTAGAATACCGTGGTGTAAGGGATGGACTCATTATAGTTGACAATATACTTTTTCATACAGGGATATTTTTAACATTTCTCTAATTCTCAAACAAACGCTGTATCATAATTATAATCATCAAATAATGAAATGAATAATTCTATAATCTATGAATAATTTACATGTCATTATTGAGCCTCCCAATATATATAGCTTGTTACGAGAGTAAAATAAAATCTGTGCATGTACGCGATCATGGATAATAAATTTCTTATAAAATTATGAAAATAAGCACAAAAATCAATTTCATATTTTGATTTTGTTAAATAAATTGGCTATTAACATCGTAGCGAAAAATATAAGTTAACTTTATTAGTAATGAAAGTAAGGCGGACAAGGTCAACAATTTAATAAAATAATATCGAACTGATGTGCCTTTTTCATAATTATAGAAAAAATTATTAAATTAACAAGACGCTCTCTTATGTAATCTTTATGTAGAGAGTTAATGAAGTTTATTATTATTATTTTATTATTATCTAGGTCATTTCGTCCCTTTTTTATTTATGTTTTTTTTTTGTAACGTACTTATATTAAATAACATTTAACTTGAAAATTAGATCAACGTAAAAATATATTGAACCATATTTTTGTAAATGTATACTTATTTAATAAATTATATTCAAAATGTTATTAAGTACACAGAAGAAGCTTAACATTTTCAGTGTTGTTTGAAATGTAATAAGAAATTGTTTCAAATGTATAATAAAATGTAAATTGTAGGTCAAATAGTTTGTACGGTTCTCTTCAGGATAAAATTTACAATATTACTATTGAATATGGATTTATATTTCTAATTACTAGGCTATCATGACAGTGATTTCAATTTGACCCAAAAATAAATGGTTATAAACATATTTTATTGTTGTTAGGAGAAAATTTATATCAATATTTTTTAAACTCATCTATCACTCAATGGTCAATTACATTTCAATGATAATCCTATGGATTTATGGAATTAATAGCTTTAAGGTGGAAATAACGAATAATACTTATTTATTATTGTTTTGAAAAAAATTAAAATCTAATCTAGAATAGGAAGCTTTCATTATGACATTTCATAATTAGGACATTTGTAAGAATAAAAGCAATAGAATGGATAATTTATTAATATTTATATTTTGACAGAAGGCTTTTAAACATAATATACCTACTGTTACAAAATAAATTTCATTAATTTGACAGTTTATTAATTTCGATAGTATAATCATCTAAAAAAAATCCAGTTTTGTACGAATGTCCTTTACATTTTCAAATAATTTGTTGTTTTTCAAAAATAATTTCCAATTAAAAATTGTTTGTCTTTTAATTTTTGGTAATTTTCATAAAAGTATTTATTTTGTTTTCAATAAAAAATATTACTTACAACCGTTGACCATATTAAAATCATTAAAAAAGAAAAAAAAAATGTTGACCAGATGGTTAAAAAAATCAACGAGATCCATATGTAATATATGTATGGATGTAGACTGTACATATAAAGAAAGAAACAACGAAATATGACATCGCGCAATATTATAATGCAGTGATGGCATTTACGTAAAATTACTATTGCAGATCACATAAAATCAAGTTTTAATATATTTAATAAATAAAGGTTGAATTATTTCGATAAAACTGAATATTT
Organism: Catotricha subobsoleta; assembly: GCA_011634745.2. Taxonomy (NCBI): domain Eukaryota; kingdom Metazoa; phylum Arthropoda; class Insecta; order Diptera; family Cecidomyiidae; genus Catotricha; species Catotricha subobsoleta. The sequence goes on from JAABKK020000003.1 coordinate 358,528, forward strand.
GTAATATAAAATTATTGACATTATTATTATTATGTACTTATATAATAGTGATACCGAAAAGGAAACAAATTTTGTATGAAAATCGGCTAAATTGTGTCCTGAAATTTGATAAACAACTTCAAGCTTTTATATTATTATTATATAGTTTTAAATGATGCGTAGACCTAAATACCAAGAATATTTAAAATTTATATATTTAAATTTAATAATTTATTTTTCGAGTAGTAAGATTTTGATTATATCTAAGTGATATATACATAATTACAAGACAACACATGGTTTTTTAATTTTCGCGCGTATAAAAAAAATTGTTTGTATAACGAAATGTGTATTAAGTTTTTTGCATAAATTGACTTTTTTTTTTTCTTCTAAAAAGTAGACAACTTTAATATATTTTTGAAATTAAAGTGAATTTCTGTCACTTTCTAACACAACCAAATTGGCAAATTTATAAATTTCTAGGATGTATAATTAAATAAAATAATGAGAACCCAGCCCTTTCGCACCATCTGGATACCAATATAACGATAGTTTGTATTAAGAACAAAACAGCTTAATCTACTTGAAAAATATAAACAACATTTTCTTTTCAATTATCCAATTTTGTAGTAACAATTTTTAATTTATTTATTTTTGAAATTTTTTCTGTTTTTTTTTTTTTTTTTTAACTTTAATGTTAATATTTTGTAATCGACCAACAACTTTGCCGTACACGGTACGGATACCTTCTTAAATATAATAATATTTAAATTATAAATGCGGCAGCATTACCACTTGAATGCTTTTGTACTTGTGTGTTGTTGTATATGATTTTTATAGCTGGTAGGTTAGGTACGTGTAATTCACAAAACCAAATAAATATATTTCTTGTTGTGTAGGTAATTGTGTTTTTAGGTACATACAAGTTTTTTTTTATCTTTTATTTTTCATTTTTATTTCTACTTGTTTTCATTAAGCTCTTAGACCATACGACGATCATACGAAATACGATCAATTGAGTAAAAAAAAATTGTATCTCGAAATATTACAAAAACCGGTCGATATGGGTCTCAGTTCGATTTTTAATTTTAATTTAATTTTTAATTCTATTTTGGAAGTTCTAAATATTCTAATGTCAATTATTTAGAAAATCAAGAAATTTATGTTCAAAATGTTTGCTCAAATATTTGATACAGATCGCACAGATCGAGGCTAAGTGATATTAGTTCAAGGTGTTTTTTTTTTACACTAGAGGCGCTGCAACCAGAGTTTCCAAACACATGTATTTTTCTATACTGATTTTTACTAGGTCATCGGAAAAGTTCAGGCACGATCTATAATGTCTACTGACGATTCTTTTATAGAAATATCTAAACTATGTTTATATGAACAGTAAAATGTTAACACTTAAATACATCAAAGAAGATTTTCATGATTTTTTTACCCTTCCTACAAAAAATTCATGTCAGATTATCAAAAACAAAGCTTTTCAGCGTAAATTTTTCCTCTTATATATATTTTTTTTAATTGTTCGGTTTATAAAGTAGATCGATTCTGAAATTCATGATTTTTAAATAACATTATTTAGGTTCTTATCATTTAAATTTTTAACGTTTGTTACTGTTGATCTTACTTTTATAAACAAAAGCTTAATAATCGTAATGATGAGTAACTCATTATAATGTCAATTTCTTATTTATGGACAATCTTATCGATATATTCTGAACACCCAAATTCGATCTCCTTGAATATCTTCTACGCCCTAATACCACAAAATAATCAATCAAAACAGAAGAGACAAAAAAAAACAACAACGATAATACATTTCAAGAAAAGAAAAATACATTAAATATACATTGTTTCCTATCGATTACCTTCCTATCGATTAGCTTCCTATCGATTAGCTTCCTATCATCCTACCACCAGTTCATCTATTAAACATATCAATACCACAGTCAACAGACAAATAATTAAAACATATTAAAAATTAAAAGACTTAAAATTAAACACCAATATTAATATCGCGTTTTGTTGTAAAATTCTCACACAATATGTGAATGTATTCGTACCCGCAATAATATGAAATATAACAATTTAACTCTTTTTTATTTATATTATAAATATATATATTTGTTTCTTTATCCAAGTTTTGTGTGTAGATATGTTATTCCGCAATTGATTTACATTCTATCCATCCATCCATCTATCCACATCCACATCGCATACATATGATTATGTTTTAACATTCACAAGCACAATACAAATACCAATCAAACCATCTACAATCATACTTTTCGGTTCCTTCCTTTCCTAATGTACACCGGATAATGTTGTCTCACTCATTTATGACCTACTTGCGCTTTTATATATATACGATTTTGACATGCTTTAAACTCGTTTATATACATTTTGTTGATGTAAATAGATATAATTCTCTCTCGACATCGATATTATATTATAGGAGTAATAATGAAATAAAAAGAATAAAAAAAAAAACAAAAAACAAAAACTATTATTATTATTATTATTATAGTAGGTGTTTATATATCACATATTATATTGGTACGGACCAATTCATTAATCGTGACATAAATAGCCGAACAAAAATATTAAATGAGAGCTTTATTATTATGAATATAATCCAGAAAGAAAATGAAAAGAATTTTACTTTTTTTTTGTAGGTAGAAATGGAGAGTAGGTTATTTAATGTGGAATGGTAGAATTGGAACTCTTACTAAAAAAAAAAAAAAAACTGTAATTTGGATAAAACAGTACTTACTTAGAAATCAAATAATTAGTGATTTTATTTCAATAATATCCGACCAGAATTATACTAAATATATTTAAGATTAGTTTAACTTTATATTTTTCTATTATTATAATACCTAATTGCAAGTATTATTTCACAAAAATAAAAAAAAGAATACATAAATAAAAAAATAAAATAGAAAAAAAAATAAAGCAAACACAAAATTGTAATAACTTCAAATATAAATAAAATATAGAAAATAATACCTTGTTTGTCCACACATATTATTAAACGACATACTGGCTTTTGTATTTCGTATTTAACATTTGTTTTGTCGTACCATTCGTAATATAATATATATTTAATAATATTTGTATATTAAATACACTTCAGTTTTTTTTTTTTTTTTTTTTTTTATTACATCATACGGATTGTGTATTGTATTGTTTGTATTGAAATACTCTTCGCAACTTTTAAATTTAATATAATATTATTATTATTATTATTATTACTATTACTATTTTTTTTTTTTTTTTTTGTACAATTATACTTAAAAACATTATGGTTTTTGTGTATTTGTGGTTACATTACCTACCTACAAATGGAACGTATTCTGTTTTGATTTCGAATTTTATTAAATATTCGTGGTCATTAATGCAATTTCAGAAAGAGTATTTTCCAGAAAATGTATAGATTTTGCAAATATGTAACAGAAATTTAGCGCTGTTTAAACTAATTCTTTAGAAAATCAATTTTCTGTTAGTTTGGTAGATAGAAAATTTTAAATAATTTTGCATTGACAATAAGTTGTAATTATTTTTGTACATTCGTAAAGTTTTGACAATGAGTTACTAAAGTTTTTTTTTTTTTTCATGCGTAACCTTAGAAATAAAAGCTATTGATACCTATCTCTTTTTACTAAAGCCAATGTCGATACCATGATCTATTATTAGGCTATTATATATTGGCTTGTGGATACAACACATACAAATAAAAGATTTTTAAGATGCTTATGTGATTTATTTTTGAGTCTATGAACCAAAAGAATTGAGCGAATATTCTTTTCATCTTTTGCAATTAATGAAAACAGAAATGGTGTGTATTTTATAGAGCTACATAAATCTAGGTTCAGAATATAATTGATCCAGCTAAAAAAAAATAGAAAATCAAGCTAATTTATAACTATTAGATGATAAATTTATAAAACAAATCATTTACTAAAGATGTATTACATCCGTAATATATTTTTTTTTTTATCCCTAACGCTTTATTTCAAATCTAATTAATATCAAAACATCAACCACAAGTAAAAAGAAGTAAAAAAAAAAGAAACAACAACAACAACAACATTGTCCATGGTGGCTTAATTGGGAATGCAATCCCATATAGATTTCCAATATGCGTTACGCTGCTAAAATACCAATTTCTATAGAAAATTTTGTACGCCATGAATGAATTCAAGAATAAAAACCAATTTGCTTTTAATGTTTAACGCTGTGTGCAATTATATTATTTCAACCATTTATTCGAAGCATATACAAGAGTTTAAAATATTGTATAAATGCGTTTTATAATAATTTATGAATGCACGGGACGAAATAAAGTGGGTTAGTGTGTGTAAACTGATTGTAAATCCACTCTACAGTACGAGCACTGTCACTTTTTAAATATTGATTATTTTATTTTATTTTATTTTATATATATATATATTTTCGTATTTTAACACACAAAATATAATTGAGAAACGTAGGTAGATGCTTTTGTACATAATATGTGTAAGTTGATATTTCGTTTTTAAAATGAAAGTGAAACTATTTTTTTTTTCTTCGCTTATTCAATTTCGGCTGGTTGATTGATTTTTAATTTAACACAAACTGGCTCATGCAGTTGATATTTACACATGCCGGTTAAGTATCATTATAATAATGAAGTAGTTATGCTGTTATGAAAATCTATTAAGTTATTAGTCAATCGCTATTGGCTTAATACTTAACTTAAATATATGACAAATTGACTTAAATAACATCTAATTTCATTGTTGTCTTGTCATCACGAAAGTTAGGTTTGAGTTTGATGGCTTGATGATTTTATTTATTATATATGTATATATATATATATATTTGGGGTTATTGATAAATGATAGATAGTAAGAATTGTGTTTCTATTGTAATTTAGTAATGGATAAGGGCTTAGGCTATGTTTATGGTTTTGATGTCGAAGTTAATTATGTAAAATTTGGTAAACTTGTATGCCATATGCTGTAAGTATTGATTCAGGATACATTTTCATAAATACTCCATATTTGTTTTCAGAAAATAAAATATATGAAATTATAACAAGCACTTTCACTAAAAATTAAAATATATATATATATATATGTCTATATGGCACTCTTTATATAATATCCTAAATGTTAAAACAAATTATAAAAATTCTTCCAACAATATGGTAAAATATACTAATTTAACATTTTCATAAGAAACAACAATCATTAAATTGAATTCGTGGAATTTCATTTTTATTTTATTTTATTTATTTATTTATTTTTTTTTTGTTCATTATTTTTTATTTAGGAACGTTTTCTGTTTTATTTTTTTTTTGGGATCTGACCATTCAGGTAAATTCAGTCTAAAACATATTTTGCAGAAATAATAATTGTTTATATGATTTATCTCAGCGTAACAACAGTCATTGAACTTATCCGTAACCAAAAGCATTTTAAAACTAGAATATATTACGAGATGTTTCTAGGTGAAATAAAATAAATATCTACAAAGATATTTCAGTAAATTATTTAAAAATATATAATATATATATTTAATGCAATTACAGAGGGTGTTGCATTTAAAACCTCTATGACCTCTTTAATTTTTATTTTTTTTTAATTATTATAGATACGACTTTTTTGTGTATGGAAAAGTTCTTGATTTTTGCCCAACTTTTTCTTTTTAATGGAAATGTATCTCAATCAATAATTCAATAAACGAACCTTTGCGTTGAACTCTTTATAAAAATAACTTTTCATTTGAGACACATAAAATGTATAAAAAAAAATGTAATAAAAAAAAATTGGTCTAAATATTTATACTCTCTCTACAACATTTCCATAGATGTTAACGTTTCAGTCAAATAAAAGGGGTGATAGTTTTAAATGGAACACCCTGTATGAGAAAGTAGTAGGCATCGGATTGCGGTCGAAATTTTAAAAGAATGAGTGAAAAAGTTTGAATTCTTTCCTCCTTTAAAAAAAAAAACATTTTTTTTTTAAATTCTGGGTCGACTAAAGCATTTAAAAAATTATATAAGACCTAATTTAAATAGCTGCTCATTTTAATAAATTATATTCTTAATAAACAATTCTTATTCAATTCATTAAATATAGAACATTATTTCGTATGTTTTTATTCAAATTGATTTCTAGATATTGATTCAAATTTAATAAAAATAATAAATAAAAAATACAAATAAAATTAAATAGAATGAATAGTTCTGATTTCTGAATTGCGTAATGTTTGTTTAACAAGAAATTATTTGTGTGCATTTTTGCAGTAATTTTCTGTTTTATTCATTTCTATTTGTGCTAAATTTTCTAAATTTATAAATTATTAAGAGGGAAAAATTATTTCGTAAATTAATTCAAATTCATATTTTAAATTCGTGCGCAAGAATGCTTCTTTTTTTTTTCTTATATAGAAGCATTTGTGGGTGAATGGAAATAGTGGATTTGGTTTTTTTTTTTTGTGTTAATACTTTGAAATTCATAACAGAAAAATTTAATTATTATAATTATCTGATTTTTTTTTTCTTTCGTTGATGAATTTGAAATTGAAATAAATTTTAATAAAAACTTTAAAAATATCAAATTTTTTCGGTTCATCGCATTACATCGGCATTATATTATTTTTGTTGATAGATGAACCGAAAATATTTGATGTTTTTAATTTAAAATTTTGCAAAAAATAAGAATCAACTTAAAAACAAAATCATAATTGTTTTTATTAATGGAAAAGCTCTGTTAACAACTCCAAATAATAAATGATTTTCACTGGACATTGCGAAATGTATTTTAATGAAATATTAAGTAAAGTAAAACTGGTTGGTTGACATTTCTGTTTTTAGTTTAGTTTAAGCACTGAATTTAAAGCATCAGCCATTAAGCATATTCTACAATGACGTAAGGTTTTATACCGTTTGTAAGGATTTTAACACAGAAACGGCTTTTTAACGTTTGTAACCATCTACGAGAAAACAAAATGCAGACACACTGTATCAAAAAGTCATGTTGGTGTTTTAAAATTGCTTACAATTCTTACCATTTTTACAAGCCTTACGTCATTGTAGTAGATGATTTATTTGGTATAGTTTTTAACGTTTATCGTGTAATCGTTTTGTTCGATAATTTTAGGCGCATTTAAATTATGTACTTATTTTCTTTTAACAATTTTTTTTTTCACTTTTTAATTTTGTGTTAATCGTTTAATTATTCTTAAACTTTGAACATTTCTTTTTTTTTATCTTTTACTTTTTTTTTTTGTTAAATCTGATGAAAATTTGTTGTTTTTGTTTAGCCAATCAGATGACGTTTATTTATATTTTTCTTGAGACTGATTGAATGTTAAACATAATAGTTATATAAAAGAAGCACTCTTTGTTAGTTTTTCTTTATTTACTCAATCTTTAACCATTTTAATTATTTTTATTCGTATAATTTCGAGCGCACTAACACTAGTCTAACAACTTGGTTAAAATCAAATTGTATTTGGTTGAATTAATAACAATCAGATAAACGTCATTTTCTTTGAGACTGATTGCTTAATTTCGATCAGATGTGAAACAAATAAGTTTTATTTAATTATTTTTTTTGATTTAGAAAAATCGGTTTACTTTTCTTTGCTGCTAGAATTTTTTTTTTTTTGTTTTCCTTTGAGGCATAATTGCTTCTAATTAAAACTAGAAATTTCAACACAACCATTTGAGAAGCAATAAAAAAATATACTCAAATGAATTAAAATCACATTTATTATACATAACATTACCTGCATTAAAATAATGAACGTTAATATTGTATGTTTTGTACCAAAGATATTATCACTCTAATGTTAATAATATTTTCTATTAAATAAATAATTATTATAAGATATAAGGTCGAAATTCCTTCAGAGTGGTGCCGAGATTTACAGATGAAATCGTATTGCGCGCAACTAAGAAATATTTATACAGCATAGGTTAGTGGATTTTCAGGTGTAAAAGCTTCTTTAATCAAAAAAAAAATTCAGGTGTATCAGAAAAATTAGGCATTTTGTATCATGTGATCTGTCTCAGATATAAAATATCTAATTTATCTGATATACCTGAATTTAATTCGACTAGGGTTAACAGTAAACTTTTGTTAGTTCAATTTAGCTTCCTTCCAATCATGAAATTGAAAATTTGTACCTTTAAAATGAAGTAGTTGTGAAAAAAAAAAATTTAATGTATATACATTTTTTGATTTGAATTAAAGTTTGGTTGGTGCACTTTTATATTATTTGCGTAGAAGAATTTGTCTGTTTTTATTACTGTATTACTTACTGTATTAGGAGTGTTCTTAATTCTATGCCTATTAAATGGTCTTTGTCAACAATTTTTAAATGTTAGTTCACGTGATTATAAAATGATATTAACATCAATATAAGATCAAATTATATGCGAGTTAACAAATAATGGAAATAATACTATCGAATAGCAGAAGTAAATTCTATCGCGAGATTTTACTTCTAAATAAAAGATTTTTCGTAGAACAACCATTAAATATTAATCTATTATTTGACTCCTGCTTCTTCCTTGGTAAGTCAAGAGCTCTGTCATCTAACTATAAATTTCTATTATTTCATTTAATTATCAAAAAAAAAAAAAAAATAAATAAAACAAAACAATAATAATAATTATTATTATTAAAAAATCCGGTATTTGGAATAAAGTAAATAAATTATAATAAATTCATTTCGATCTACTATTATTTATTTAGAAATAATTATAATATATTTCTTAATTTGAATATAGTATATTTAAATTAACTCAATTCAAGCCATAAACAATACTTAATATTTCATTCTCTGCAAACATATTAATTTCACGAAAATATTTATTTTAATTTTTATCTTTCGATCGTTGCATACTGATTTAAATATACCGAAACGATCTATATCTATATTACATCTTTGCGCCATTTTTTAAGAGCGCGCACAAATATGCGACTACGAAGAATCATAAACCACGCAGTCTCAATGGTCTATTTCTTACCAAGTCATAGCTAAACATATATTCATATAGAAAATTATATCTGTGTTAAAAACTTTTTTTTTTTTTTTTTGATTATAAATGAAATTAAAGCTGCACCGCTTAACTTTTAACAACAGAACCGAAAAAAAAAAACACATGACCTAATTTCGTCTTTGTGTTCAAATATTATAAAAAGAAAAAAAATTATATAATTTTTTTTTTGTATTTTAAAAACAAAAAAAAAAAAATAATTATTAAGTAGGTATGTATTTATATCGCAACGAAAGTGAAATCGGTCCGAATAATAAATTAAATTTTAAATAATTTTCACATATTGCATAAGCGCTTTGTACATTACTACACTACACAGTTGGTACACACAGTCATACCATATTTAAACTTCTTCTACTCGCATTTTATATTTTATTTTGTACATAGTGTTTTGTGTACCACTTTTTCTACCTCTACCTACTACCGAATGCCTCTACTCACTCACTCTTATTTTTATTTTTATTTTTTTTTTGTGATATTAAAATAATAATAATAATAATAAAATGCTTTAAAATTATTATTTTATTGTTAATGTTTATTGTGGTTTGGTAAATTGTAAAATGTGAAATATGAATTTTAAAGTTTCACTTTACCTATACCAATTTAATTCTTGAGTTTATGATTGCCAAGGGTGTTTTTACTTAAACTGGAAGTTTCATTATTTCTCATAATTTTTTAATGTTTATTTATCAGCAGCAAATAATTGACCATTAGTCGCTAATAGATAATATTAATAGATAATCGCTAATAGAAATAATGTTTTTATTTCGTTAGGGTGTAAACGTTTGTTTCAAAATCAGAAATGAGAAACTCTTAACCAAAATCACGAAATCTCTCAAAATATTTATATATGTTATATATAAGATATCTGAAGAGAACACGATGAACACAGAACCTTTATAGATTGCTCAATAATTTATAATGGACAAAAAAAATAATTATGAAATTAACATTATACCAATTTATTGCTTGAAAATATTTAAATTTAAATTAATTCAATGAAAACATATACTTAGCTTTTATATCGTGCAATTCCACGAAATATACCTGTTTTCTATATTCTGGAAATAATGAAAGTATATTTTATGCAGAAAAATCAGAATATTAGAGTTCTATGTAAGTAAAAATTACAGTGAAAATTAACTTTTTCAACATATCAATAAAAATAACAAAAAAGAAAAGAAAAATAAAATAATTTAAGTCTATAATTAATTTATTGAAAATCATTTCTATTGAAAATTCTAATATCGATGTTTGTGTTATTTCTCAGCTGTCCGTGCGGATCGAATGCGTGGCGGTAGAAATAAGTTTGGACCAATGTACAAACGTGATCGAGCAAGAAAATTACAAATAATGCGACAACGGCAGTTAGCAGTGCAGGCACTTCGAGCAGCCGAGGGTAATCCATCACAACTATCACCAACAGGATATCAGCAGCCATATTCAAATATGAGCATAAAACAAGAAATACAAATTCCACAGGTGAGAATATAATATTTCGTTGGAATGGTAAGAAAGTAAAAAAAATTCTAAGAAAATAAATCTTGTTGCACAATCAAATCAGATATCATCACTAACATCATCACCGGATTCATCACCCAGCCCTATAGCAATTGCATTGGGACAAGTAAATGCTGCAAGTACAACAACAGCATTATCAAGTGGAACTGGTGGCGGAGGTGATAGTGGTGGAGGCAATAGTAGTGGCGGTATTGCTGGTAATACAGTCTCAGCAACAAATTCATCAACGACCACAACATCATCTGTTCCAAATCCTGCAACCGATTCAAAATTATGGTTTGCCAATTCAACAACAGCTTCGCCACATTCTCTGAGCCCAAAGGCGTTCAGTTTTGATACGGGCACTAATCCAACCAGTACAGCGGATATTGGCACAGTAGAACCTCTCAGGTATTTATTTTTATTTATTGTAATGTAATGACAAAGTTTTTTTTTTGTTGGTTTTTTGAATTTTTCTGTATTATTATTGCAATATTATTAAAGCCATTATAATATGAATCCAATGTTAAAATCTAAATCAGACAAATTAATTAGAAAAAGAAAATGTATATTTTGTAAAAAATTATTTGTGCAACGGTAAAATTAAAACTTTTTAAAAATTACAATTATACTTCTGTTAGCAAAAAGCAATACTGGAAGAATTCAAAAAGTTTGAACTTCCCCAGGGTGTCACCTATGATAAGGGAATTTGTACAATCCGTTGATGATCGAGAATGGCAAACACAATTATTTTCGTTGTTGCAAAGTCAATCGTACAACCAATGTGAAGTTGATCTGTTCGAATTGATGTGCAAAGTATTGGATCAAAATCTATTTTCTCAGGTTGATTGGGCACGAAACACAGTTTTCTTTAAAGATCTCAAGGTAAGTTTAATATAGTTATTAAATATGATAATGATTTTGAGAAATTTAAATATCATTAAAAAATCTAAATATTTTACATCACGAAAATTGAATGGCACAGGGAATGTTAGACTGAATTAAAATATTTCTGCGTATCTGATCGAATATTCTCTATTGTAATTATTAAAATGATTAATTCTCTGACGTTTTTATGTCAAAAAAAAAAATAGAATTTGACGACAAAAGATGCTAGCAATAAAAGACAAAATGCAGGTATGTATATTTTTATACAACTGCCTGGCTACTTTTCAATTATATTAGATGAATTTATTTATAAAAAAAAAATCAAATACTGTTGCTGAAAATTGATTGCAGAAGAAAATATATTTTAAGTTTAGATTTTTCATTCTTAATATTGTATTAGAATGATTTTTAGGGCAGTAAGCATCAACAAGTGTAACTCATGAATCTTGTATAACTCGAGCTTCAACGCCGACTAAACTTCAACTCGACTAAGCCTCCGGTTTTAAGAAACCCATAAAGGGTACTCTTTAGACCTTCTTACAATTTCTGGTTCAAAAGCTAAATAAAAATCACAAAAACAAGCTGCCAATAGATTGGTACACGATTTCATTTTTGAAAGAAAAAAAAAATTGATCCCAAGCATAAAAACGAAATACTAATTATTAATGTCTTTTGGTACCATCAATATTCGCCCGGCCTATCTAAGAGATCCTAAAAAAAAAGATAAAAAAGGAGATAACCGCCAAATTTTCCAAACCAATACTAGATTTTTTTCAAAATTGGGCCGAATTTCTCAAAAATAATGTAAATTAACAAACAAATAAAAGATGAACAGCTAATTTATATGCATTAAATTTACATAAATTCACAATAATGAATTACTTATTGTAATGTTTTTCATATTCTTCTGAAAACTATAAGCTTAAATCTAATTTTCAACGTATAATTGCGGCGTTCAGCTTAAATAGTTATGTAGGTCAACAGCAATAACAAAAACGACAGAGAATGAATGAGAGACAGAGAACTCTCGCGCACATAATTACAAATATTGTTTCTGTTTACCTGTAGCCATTAGAATTAAATGAAATTAATAATGAAATGGAAACTGAAACTATTTACAGTGAATAAAAATACAATTAAGTTGCGGGCGCATTATAAAATACAACAAAAGTCAGGCAGGGATATGTTAAACAACGTATTTGAACCAAATAAATATACGTTTTCGACATTTTTAATATAAAATTATTATTATTATTATTTTTTTTTAATTAGAAATTTTTAATAAACAATAAAAATGTATACAGTATTGGAATATTTTTTAAAAAATTTCTATGTTTGGAAGAATAATTAATTAAACATTTTAATGTATTTCAAACAAATATAAACACTTAATAGTACTTACTTCATATTACTTTGATCAAATATTATAAAAATTGATTGTAAATAAACAGATGTTTCAAATATTAATTAATTACGTACTGTTGCAATTTATAGCATTTATTACAGAAATAAGAAAAATTAACTTAATTTATTTAAATTAAAGCACTAACTAAAATAATATATTAAAAGATGTACAGTTGAAGTTAACCGATTATTATTGATATGAAAAACAATAGCTTTAATTATATGTCACAGGATTTCTGACAATGAATTTTTGGAAATATGGACACATTTTCATTTACCGAAAACAACAGCCCCAAGATATTAAGGTTTACATTTTCTTATTAAAGGTTTTTCAAAGCGATGAAACGAATAATCATAATTAAATAACTGTCAAGTTAAGTGATTATTGATTTCCTTTAAGAAAATAATTTTGCTCGTGCTGCTTAAATAGCAATGTAAAACTTGCAATCAATTTTGACTTTATGGTGAATATTTTTTTACTTAATACCGAATAGTATACTATGATCTTTTTTATAATTCTCCTTTTTTTTTCTTTTTATTAATTCTAAGCAAAATATATTAATGGAACGTAATTTGATTCTGTTCAACATAACATTATAGTAAATGGATATAGTGATTATATACCAAATTTATCGTAAAGTTCAACGACAATATATTATTTTGTGTGCAATTTTTTAAATTTATTTGTAATGCATTGATTTGAAAATGTTAAATCGTGAAGATAAAAATGCCAGATTTTTCTAAGTTGGTGGCTGAGATAATCATTATCGTACATTGATTGGACTGTAGTACAGATAAAAATTATTATATATATATTTTGTTAATCTTTCAAATTCGTATTTATTTTTTCTTCTCATGTATTCTATCGCTCAATAGACTAATTGTTGTTCCAAATAATATTTGAAATTTCTAAATATTATGATTTTTTTTTTTTTTTGATTCATGTTTGATATATTCTGCCAAGTATATTTTACTTTTTTAATTGGAATATTTATTATGTGTTATTAGCTTACAAATACTTGCAGTTATAAATATTTGATCGTTCAATTAATTTTCCGTTAATCATATTTTATTTACTCAATTAGCTCAATAGCTCACGCTCACATTATAATTTATTGGAATAGAAGAAGAAAAAAAAAATCAAGTATGTCTCGCAGATTTTTTCGCCAGTTATACGTCCTACCTAATTTTCATTAATATTTGACTGACACAAGGCGTACAAAATATTATAATCTATGGCCAAATAGCATGTGAGACCTTAAAAGTTAAGATATTCAACAAAAAAAAAAAAAAGAAATAACATTCAGTTAACAATTTCTCAATACGAGTACCAAATTTACGTTATATTTTTTTTTTTTTTGTTTTAAAAGGTCATAATTTTTTTTTCGAATACGTTTTTTTTTTTTCTTTTTTTTAATACATTTTGTGTATTTTTATATTTTTAATATATTTATAATATTCCAAATTATTACCATTTCAAATTCAATGACACAGATACCTAAACCGAATATCTGTGCGATTGTTAATGTCATTTATTACGATTTTATTATATTTGATGTGCAACATTACATCGAATCAACACACCGCGCACACCACACACCAACATTTATAAAAATAAAAACAAAATAATAATAACCAAGAAAAAAATAAAAAAAAAATAAATAAAAAATTAACTAAATCAATCGACCTTGGCACCATTTTTATGTTGAAAGTGAAATGAAAATATGTAACTTCGTGCGTTAGGTATTATTATATGATGTCGATGTGGTTTTTTTTTTATGTATTTCTATATAAATTTTATCTAGATTATTAAGCGGGTATGTATATGTGTTAGACAATACTTGAACAGAAAAGTTTTATTGAATTTATAAATTAAAGATGAGAAAAGAGAAATCATTAGAACATTTTTTTTTTGTTTTTTGTTTTTCTTGTGTTTTTTATATTACCAATATTTTTCCAAATGGTATACAATTAAGTTTCAATGTTTTTTTTGAAAGATTATGCCATTTTGAGTCTTACAAATCTGAGTGACTTTCAAACTTTTTATTGTAGTAGATCAACGAAGATATTTTGTTTTTCCAATTTTTTATTCATGTGGTTAAAATCAATTTAATTATTTTTGAATTTTTAATAATTTTGAATAAGGAGTCATTTTTTTTTCAATTTTAATAGGAATGTGTACGAATGTAACTAGACCATGGTAATAAAAAAAAATCAAACAGTTATGAAAAACAAAAGACGAGGACATTTTTTGGCCCAAAACACCAAATAAAATCGGAAAACAAAATTTTCTTTTGAATTGATTTTGAAAAAATCAAAATTATTTTAATAGAAAATAAATGAGAATTTCATAAAAACATGAACGCTCTAATTTTCACACGAATTAATATAAATTTCTTGAATTATTTCAATAAGGATTTAAAATTGTGAAATAATATAAGAACTTTTCTATACTGAATATACAGAAAAGTTTATATATGTTCGGAATCGAATTGAAGTTTATTTGCCTGCCTTTACAAAAATATGTACTTACAAATGTAGCATTTATATACCCCTAAAGAAATATTTTCTATTGGATGATGACTGAATCATGCAGAGACTACTTGTTTTTTTTTTCAATGTTTTTCTTTTTTCAAAAATGTTGTTTTAAAGTTCTTTCACTAGCGAAAAAAAATTGATAAACTAATAATTTCATACCATACCAGTAGTATGAAATACATACAATATCAAGGTATATTTTGCATCTTTCATACTATAATTATATTGTAATATGGTGCGATCGGTTAATACCATTATAAGGTATAATTATGCTACGACAGGTCCAAAATATACCTTGTTCTATCTCATTATGATATTGAATTTTATGTATTTCAAACCACGGCATGGTATTTATGAAATTATTTGTTTATCATTTTTTAACCAAGGGTTAGTTCTTAATACTTATAAAACTATTTCCGAATAAATCGTAAAGAACATTCATTTTGATAACCAAACGAAGCAAACGAAAGATGCTTATTAATTTAGTGTTAATCTTTTTAAATTCTTTGTGCCATTTATTGCATTTTAATTTGTATTCCATTTTTTATTCCAAATCACTAATCTATTCATTAATTTTTTTTATATTAAATATAATTTAATTAATTTAGGTTGACGATCAAATGAAATTACTTCAAAATTCATGGTCGGATATGCTTGTATTAGATCATTTACACCATCGGATACACAATAATTTACCAGATGAAACACCTCTACATAATGGCCAGAAATTTGATTTGCTTGGACTTGGTTTACTTGGTGTTCCCCAGTTAGCAGATCATTTCAATGAATTACAAAATAAATTACAAGAATTGAAATTCGATGTTGGCGATTATATATGCATGAAATTTTTATTGCTTCTTAATCCTGGTATAAATTAATTTTTGAAATAATTACCTTTTTTGTTGTAAATATTTATTATGATTTGTGGTGTTGTTGTATCATTTTCTTTCTGTTTTCAGAATTTTCGGATGTACGTGGAATTACGAATAGAAAAACTGTTCTTGAAGGTTATGAGAATGTACAAGCAGCGCTCTTAGATTACACTCTCACCTGTTATCCATCCGTTGAAGTATGTTTCTTTCGTAGTATTTTGGTGGAGCTAATTAATTTTTTCTATTTGTTAAGAAAAAATAAAACAATAAATTCAATTGAATCAATTTGATAAATGATTTTTTTTTGTTATTCTTCACAGGAAAAATTCACTAAATTAATAAGTATTATTCCTGAAATTCATTCAATGGCAGCCCGTGGTGAAGAGCATCTTTACTTAAAACATTGTGCCGGAAGTGCACCAACACAGACGCTACTAATGGAAATGTTACACGCCAAACGAAAATAATTAAACAATTATCTACTTCTTAACTTATTCTTGTATTTTATGTCTATCAACCGGATGTTCATCAATATATATTATATACAGCCACACAAATATGCAGCAAATTCATTTCATGGCAAGTTTGATTTTTTTTCATTATTTATTAAACAAAAGACAACAAAACAATAAAAGATTAATATTTGGATATTATGTTTGTTTAATGGGTACAGTGTAGTTTATAACGATAATATCATTCAATCGACAACATTATCTAACTTATAATCGGATAAATAGAAAATCTGAGTCTAACATCATCTAGCCAATGTAAAAATAAATATACGATTTATCTGGGATATGGCGAATGGGGGGAGGGTTAAAAAAAAACTTTATTTATTATATCGATATGCGTATAATTTTAAAATTGTAATTTATATTTATTGGTTGCAACAGAATTTTTCAATAGTCTACCATTAAACCAAACTCAGTTTAGTTACCATCACAAAATATCATATTAGAGATAATTTAGATAAATTAACCTTCCACATTACCGGTTATCAGTTGTAAAATTAAATATAATGTCCCTGTCAAATCAGTTCCTATTAAAACCATAATAAAATATAAAAACAAAATCTTCAATCACTTACTAATTTTAAATACTTATTTCAATAATTTAATAAATTTTATTTATAATTATTTTCAGATGTTTGCTATATGATGTTAAGTAAGATAATATAAAGCAAAAACAAATTAAAAAAAAGAGAAAATAATAATAATACATAAGAATAAATAAGAATAAACACTCAGCTGCATTATTATCTACTACTTCTACTTCTTATTCTTTTCATCTTGTTCTTCTACTACCTACTTATATTTTATACATTAGGTATTATAATTTAATACGTTACCATTACATCTCAGCGAAATATATTAAATAACTTGTTATTTAAAGAAACAAAAACAAAAAAGAAACAAAAAAAAAATTAAAACAAAAAAGAAAAGTAAAAAAGAATACTTTATAAATATTTTATTGTATAATTGTAATTAATATTATTATTATAGGAAAAAAAAAAACAAGAAAAGAAAACAAAATGTTAAAAACATTAAACAAAATAGTGCAATAATAATATTGTAAAAATTTTAATCATTGTAATTTTGTTTATTAATTTTATTATTATTATCTTAATATGCCTAATGATCTACTGCTTAATTTCAATTAATTGAAAATAATTATTTCATAATTTGTAGTCAAGTGAATTGGAATAGGTAAAAAAAAAAAAAAAAACAATAGTGAATTTTCATTTGTTTAAGTATATGCAACTGTGTAAAATATTTTACAAAATTATAATCTCTTAAAGAATTTAAGTTAGTTCGTCACAAAGAGACAGGTGAATTATGAGTTTTGAATTATGAAACCAAGAGTATATAATATTTGGTATTTTTCTATCAAAGTGAAATATAGAGTCATATAGAAAACAGCAGTAATCTCAAGAAACTAAGAGAAAATAACATTTTTCAAGCATACAATGAGATTTCAATTAGTTTTATAGTTTTCCATCATTTTACTATTGCTTTATACTTTCACTGACTATTTTATATTTCACTTCCAACCATACTGTTCCTTATTTCTTGGTGCAAGTCATTAATTTTTGTTTTTTCTTCCTTGTTCCTTACTACAATTCATTTTAACATCTTCACTTTAGACTTGAAAATATTATTTTAATTTCAAAAATGGTTAACTCACATTTAAGTTGGCTTGCAATAAACGATCTTAATAATAATGTTGTTTAAGTCGTTTACTGCAAAGCAATTCGAATGTGGTTAAACTATTTTTTAAATTATGGCAACGATATATGTTGACTTAATCGATACCTATTTTGACAGAAATGCATAGCCTGCGATTAGAATTGTTATTAAAGTGATGAACAATCGACTATTTATGTCGATAATAGAATGTGCCTATAACCGATTCACTAGACTTTAAAAGCCATGGCACCACCAATTTCCATTTCTTATTGTTACCGATATTTTCTTGTCGTTAAATTATTTATAATTGAATAATTTTGTTTTAAATATTACGTTTTTTTTTTTTTTTTAATTAGATTTTCAATATTTTATCTATTGATAATAAATATATTTTTATGGAAATTCTTGTTTTCAACGAAAAAAAAAACATTTCAAATTATATTATATTTTTGCAAAATTTTAAAATCTGTTTAAAATAGCTTTTTAAATTGTAAAACGTTGTTTAAGAGTAAAAAATAAATTTAAAAATAAAAATGAAATTATATATTTTTCGAACGCCTTACTATTTAAAAAAAAAAAAAAGTTATATTTATGTAAAAAAAAAGAGAACAATTATAAACTTACAATTTGTAAAATATATTTTTTTTAATTTAATGTTAAAATTAAATATTAGGTTGGTTTAAAAATAAAAGTAAAAAAGAAAAAAATTGAAAATTCTATCGAAAGTTGTACAGTTATAACACAGAAATAAACGAAATACTTAGAAGTTCCGTACGTGAATGATAATTTCTTTCTTTTTTTATGTTCTTGTATTAAAAAATAAATCAATAATTAATTAAAATGAATAAAATTGTTATGTACAAAATTATAATTATGTTTAGTAAATAGAACTGTCTTTAAAGTAATATGGCGCCGACGCTATTACAACAACAACAAAATATATTCTCTGGCTAGTTTTCTTTTTATCGTAAACCAAATGCAAAAAACTACAAATTATGTATTCCATATTTTAGAATGAAAACACTCTTTCCAGTTTGTTGATTTCGTGTGGCCAGGAATTCAAAATAATTAAATGCGATCACGATTTTATTCAAAAATGGCTCATTATATTGCTATTCCGAATTCCAGTAATTTTATTATTTTTGAATTGCATGTTAGATTTATTACAATTATCATTCATTCAAATCGCTGCAAAATTCATCGAAATTTCAAATTGCCATAAAATGGAAAAAATGTCAAACGATTCTATACGGACCATAAATAATTCTTGATTATTTTTTTTTCTGGCTGAATCAATAATGTCTTGAGCTAAAAGAATATGTTTGTGAAAAGCGACACACACACATTTATATAAAAATATTTGTTCGAATACATCACAAAATGTGATTCAAAACTTTTATTTATTTTATTTTTTTTTTATAGACAAATGCAAGATTACACAAATATAAGTTTTGGCTAATAGACTTGGACTTGTTAATTCATCGCAGGCCACTCATAAACTATTTGCTAAAAAGTATTTCTCACATCCTTTTTTTTAAGGATTATCTATAGCTCCCCCGCTAACATTTCAATAAGTTAATTTTATATCCAATTTAAATAAATCTATAATCACAAATCGATAAATATAAAAATCGTTAAATAAAGCTAGGATTTAAAAAATGGTATTTTGTTTTTTTGTTTTTTTTTTTTTAATTAATTATATCTTTGTTAAATATACTTTCGATTTGATTATATTTATTTTAATTTTAATTATTTTGGTGATATTTTGGAATAAAAAAGAAATTTATATTTTTGCACATACACAAAAGAAAACATACATTACAAAATAAAATAATAATAATAAAAAAAAGATTATCTGTATTTCTATTTTAAAAGAGAAAAAAAAACACAAAATAAGAATAAAAAATATTAATTAATAATTAAAATTGTAAAAATTAAAATTTAAAAAAAAAAATTATCTTTAAGAAAGAAATAATTATATTTAAATGTTAAATAAAAGAAATCAAAATGAAGAAAAAAAAAATATTTTTAAAGTCGCTATAATATCGTATATGAGCTATATATTAATTATTAATAAATTGAATTCAAAATTAGAATTATAGAGTAAAAACAAAGCAAAACAAAAAGATATATGTATTATATATTTGTGGCCTAGATTCTGTGAAAAATCAATTGAAAAAAAATAAATAAATAAGTCTAAATGAAAAACGAAACTTGGTGGTATCTTCAATTTGATGAAAAAAATGTATGTTTTATTTATTGACGGTTTGGTTTATAGTTTCTTTTTGGAATGAAAAATTAATGTGTATAGAATTCTTAATTACTTAATTTAATTATTTATTTTGAGCTATAGCCATTGCTTAATCCAGATATATTCTAAATGTTCTAACCTAAAACGATAAGCATGTAAGAAGAATTTTACGAAATAACAGAGAATTAGCAACGAATGACGATGTCGAATACATTTACTTCCTGGATATACAAATATTAGAATGGGTCAATACGAAATTCAAATTATTATCCATTTCAATCTAAACAAATATATTCCAAATTATGTGTAATTGATCAATTTATATATGAATGCCTTACAGCCGAAAAGGTGACGGAACTGTTATCTTTTGCAAAACAATTTTGATCCTTATTGCATAATGTAGAATTGCATTATGCATAAATACCATTTATTAAGAGATTAAGAGAGATGAAGAATTGTGTAGCAAACAATAAGAGTTGGTAATATACGCTTTCTTGTTAATTCAATTGAATCTAATAAGACTTTAGCCAAACCGAAAAATAAATGAGCATTTAATATATTTATAAAAGCGATAGTTATCAATTTAAATATTATTTTTTTTATTTTTCCTAGCTTTTTTCATAAGATTAGATTTTAATAGATTATTTTAAAATTGTGTTGCAACTGACTTTTCAGAAATTTTAAATTTGTTTTTTTGTTTGAAACGAAAACAAAAAAAAAATTAAATAAATAATGATCATATTTTATGAGATCTTAATAAGGAACTTAATGCAAAAAAAAAGGAAATATTTATCTGTAAAACTCTAAATGAAATGCTATGATGAAATAGTGAACAAATAAAATATTTATGTTATATATTTTTTAAAATCGACAAAAACAAATAAAAAGTGTAATAAATCTAAATTTTCAAATTAATCCCAAGAATGAATTAATAATTTTATATATATATATATATATAAAAAAAAAAAATATTTTTAAGACATTTGAAATTGAATGCAGTGGTTTTTTCTTTCTTTTACAATCACAATTTTATTTTTTGAATTGAATAAGTTCACGTTAAGCGCATTATTTATTTGGTTTTGTTGCAGATCAAAGCTGCAATATTTTTATTTTTTTTATTTTTTTTTATGAATGCTTCGTTTTACATTTTGACAATGCGATATTTCTAAAAATCATATAAAATAAAACTTATTATATTTTTTTTTTCTTTCCTTTTATTTATTTTATAAAAAGGGATAAATTTTATTTTCTAAAAATAAAACCGGATGAATGGGCATACTTAATGAAAATAATGAAAAAAAAAAAAAATTATACTTTTTTTTTAAACTTAAGCTGTGACATTAAACGTAGTAAGTATAGATTTAATACAATTTGTTTTCAATATATATTATTAAAAATAAATAAATAAAAATATAAAATAATTAAACAAAAAGAAAGAAGAATTGTCAGCTATTAGGCTGTGACGATTTCTAATTATTATAAATACAAGAAATTAATGAGAAGAGTATTGGATAGTTGTGTGTAAATATTATAAATAGTGACAAAAAAAAATATGAAAAAAGAAAAAAGAAAAGAAGAGAAAACTAACAAAAATATTTTATTTGTAAAACCTACCTACTTAAAATTGTAATCGATTTCGGTGTACATTTTGTCACAGAAATAAAATTAATAAATTTGTTGGTTTTTATGGAGAGTAAATTAATATTTCAGACTAAATTCTGTAATCCCATATAATGTCGTGAATACACTGGACAAGTTTATTGTTCAATTTTTGACAAAAATGAGAAATATATAGTATTTTCGACAGTAAACTTGGTAGCATATTGACAACTTAAAGTCATATTTTCTACCGGAATTACAATATTATGCATCTACATTTATCAAAAGGAGCTTGTAACTGAAAATAACATATATGGGTATCACTCTCATTCAGCCGTTTTCTATGCCACCTTTAATCTTATCAACTTATTTGAAAAAAAATCATGGATATTTTGCTCTATTTCTACTAAAAACAAAAAAACTTTTCAATATAATAATTGCATGTAAAATTGTAGATATCTTATTAAAAAAAAAACACATCGAATGAAACGGAGCTTTTCTCTTGGTATTAGTTTTTAAAATATTTAAAAGTTAGAAATATAGACAATACTTATAAAATTGTAGTAATCGGTTTCATAAAAATAACATTAATTGCAAAACGATTTTAATAATAGTTAGAAAAAAAGGTAACAGGAATAAATAAATAATTGTAACAGCCAAGTTTGAGATACCATGGAACGGCTCAAATTATATTGAGTTAAGTTTTATTAGAATTATTTGAGCATAACAAGTAAACAAAATATGATATGAATATACATCAAATTAATGTTCTCAATTAACTTACACCGGTTCCCAAGAACTATTACATATCTTGTAAACATCTTATTGTACTATTCGTCTGTAATATATTTTTATTTCTATTTCATCTTTCTAATACTAAATTTATAAATGAAATACTGTGCGGTGGTTGCATTAAAAGGTTGATCTAAACTATTTTTCTACAAAATTCTTCTTCTTCTTCTTCTTTCTCTGTGAATCAATCAATCAATAATTAATTAATCAATATCTATCTATCTCTGTTTTTCCGTATTATTGATTTATCTCTTGGTGGCAATGTACAATTTTTAAATTCATTTTAATCACAAAAACCTTAATAATATTTTGGACCACTGTGGGTAGGTAACAAAATACGTATGAAACGATCATTTGTTTTAATAAATTTAAATTACCAATTATTTGCGATCACTTTGTTAGATATTACCAATTTTATTTTATATTATTTCTTACCAAATTTATGTAAAACAAAAAGAAATATTTATAAGAAAAAAAAATATAAATAAATAATTAAAAAAAAAAAATACTTTTTAATCTTATTAATTAATTGATGTAAATGTAAATATTATTATAAATATTAATTCATTCAAACAGAACATAGTTCTATTATATAATGTTATTATTGTAAAATTACAAATATAAATATAATAAACTTAAGTGAAATAAAAAAAAACAAACAAAAAAATTAAAACAAAAAATTAAAATTAAAAATTTAAAAAAAAATATGAATGTAAAAATGAAACAATTATGTTTAGCGCTTAAGAATTAACAAATAAAATATTAAATTAAAACTAATACAAAAGAAAATAAAATTATATTTTTAATAAAAATATATATTTTTATCAAAATGTTATTTCATTAAAAAAAAAAAAAACTATTATTAATTACAAGAAGAAATACAAAACAAACAAATCACGAAACCAAGTACCAGAACATTATTATAATTAAGAACTAAAAATATTTAGATAAAATAGCAGATAGCTAAAAAAAAACAAAACAAAACAAAATATAACCCGTTAACCATAAACATAATTATTATACAAAGAAAATGTGAATACAAAACCAATATTAAATACAAAGAGTAACTCTAACTACACATTAAAGCTGTTTTGAAAATCGGGGATGTTATTCAGATGAAAAGAAATAAATAGCCCTTGAGTTGTGTCTACCATACCGAATGGTTTATTTGTAAGTTAGTTGTTTGAAAAACAAAAACATATGCAGTTTTCTTTGATGCTTTTCATACTAAATTCATTTTCAATTCCTATCAAGAAGTAAAAGGGCCCGAAATGTTTTAAACAAATCTATTTATGTTATTGATAAGATAAAAAAAACACACACACACACACACGCTAAAAAACTGAATAATTTTTGTAGAACACAAATTTATGGTTTTTATTTTAAAAAAAACTTTCAAAAATAGCGAATAATTCTATTTATTTAGTTAAATTATTACTAAATAACTGGAATGTTTAATAAATAAAGGTTTAGAGCAATTAAGTCAATATCTAATTTAAAATTATTGTATCTGTAAGGTGGTCACATGTGAGTTCTTTATCTTTTTTTTCCACAAATCATTCAATTAATAACATCTCTATTTTTTTTTCTCTTATTTTCCTGAATAATATCTTAACTTTTCCATGCAAATTGTAACATCTATTATGTGACTTCAGTTTCTTGTTTATTTCAAAACTTTGACTCAGATTACTTGCTGTCCCAAAAATAGTTTATCAGATTTTGGGTTGCTTCTGCTTTGAATGGTTTGAAAATATATATAAAAAGAAAAAAAATATTCACTTATAAGTACATAAAGCTAGAAAATTAGTCGGCTCTAGTAAAGCAAAATAAAAAAAAAAAGTTGTGATGCAAAGAACACTGGAGAGAAAGGTGCTATACATGTAAAAATATATTTAATAAATTTCATGATGATGAAAATAATTGTGTGAAACAAGTTATGTTAAAAAGAAACAAAAAAACAAAACAAAACTGTAATATTTTGATGAATAATTTTTCTTTGTGGTACCTACCAAATGTGTTTTTCAAAATATCGGTTCTAGTTTATTTTTCAAATAATGTATCATATTATTATTATTTGTAGTCTTAAATTAGATTTATATTATTCAATTAACAATAACTTTTTCATTTCTTATTCAATAATCTTTTTTCGCTAATTAAAAAAAAGTTAAAGTTACTAAACGTAGCAAGGCTATTGATTGATAATATACAATTAATATTTTTTTTGTATAGTTATACCTACAAATGTGTTGGGATTGTATCTATATTTCAACAAATTAAAAAAAAAATGCGTATTGAAACTTTTTTTTTTCCAATATAGTTTTAGCCCAAGTTCATGTCAAATAGGTTTGTCAGAATATCGAAAATCTAGCTACCAATCAAATAATATAATTCTATACAATATTACTAATACCTTTTACTTTAAAATTAATCGAAGCTAAACAAGGCGATTAGAATCTATTAATGTCCTATCGACAACGCAAAATAGTTGCTTACAATCAAAATTTCGTAATGGATATTTGCAACTATATTTTAATGCTTCACGAACAATTTCACCCTTGTGGAAAAAAAAATATTTTCTACTGTTGTATGACATTCATACTATGCAGGGAATTCCGAGGTATATTTTGGCTGACTCATAACATAATTAATAACCTATTATCTGTGATGGAAAGTTAGCAGACAATAAGAGGAATAAGTTTTTTCATCAATACAATAAGTGCTAGTTATACTAGAAAGAATCTTGATGTCTATTCAACTCAAATCCCTTGTATGGTATGAATGGCATACCCTTCACATGTTAAGAAAATATTATTTTTCACAAGGGATGCATGTAAAAACTCTAAATTGAATGAACTGAACAACAATCATTCAAAAATAGAAAATTTTGTTGGTGTGTCAATTGCTAGCACAAAAAATTCATAATATCTTAAAATAATTGATTGTTAAACTAAAAACTTACTTATGCGCCCTCCTAACACCAAATATATTCATTCCATTTATTGATTGATGCAAAGGATGATACATATAATACGTTTCATATTCTAAAGTGCAACAAGCAACAACAATAGTAATTAATTAATATTCGAAAAATGATATTTGAAAGAAATTGACATGTTAAAACTAATTATTGTTCTTCTTTATTTTTATATATATATATTAATTAAAATAGCTCGCTAAAAATGCGCGCGGGAGCGGTAAAAAAAACTATCTTTAATAATTATATGTAAATGTTTGAAAAAGAAATTAAAATTAAATATACAATTAAATAGATTCAACAAAAATATGAAAAAATAAAAATAAAAATGAAATAAAATATAAAATAAAAATACAAATACAACCACAGTGTAAATTAAAACTAAAACTAATAAATATCTACTTAGCAACTACTTACCTATATTAGTGAAAAATGAAAATAAATATGTAAGTGAGATATGAAAAGAAAAAAAAAACAAATGTGTTATTTTTCTTTATATTATAAATAATAATAATTATTAAACATATTAAACTATATTTAAGAATGAATTCAAACAATTTAAATGTAATAAATATTAGACGAAATCAATATATTTTTATGTTCAAATAAAAATTATTGAAAAATCGCATGAAAATGAAAAATTTGAATTAAATGGAATAGTTTGGTTTTATTTTAAAATGTCTATCAAATGTTCAATACTTATCTTCCATGGTTTTCTTCACTAAGTCTACGTGCAATTCGAACTATTACGTATCTCATCTACTTATATTTTCAATCAATGTGATAAATAAAAACAATAGCATAATTTGCATAATTATATCGGGCATTCAATTTGAAAATATATAGAGAAAATAAATTAAATTATATTTTCTGTCCTATCATCGATAGTTTATTGACGTAACAAGAGCACAATCTCCCTGAGTAGAAAGTATAGTAATTTACTATTAGTAAATAAAATAAAAAAAAAAATTGATTCGCCGTCATACTTAGTTTCAAATAAGCGGATCGCTTGCTATTGAAAATCATCTCAAATATGAAATATTCCATTCTAATACAGAATTATATTATATAAAAAAAAAAACTATATGATTTAGAGTGATTGGAAGAGGATCTATTCAGTTATATTAATAAGACGCAGAAGTTTTGAAAAAAAAAATTATGAATTTCGTATTTGATGAGTGACCCTTGAAAGCATTTTTCAGTTTTTAACCAATTTTTTTTTTTTGTATGTAATAATTTGTTTAGATACTGTCTAAAGCATTCTAAAGTTTTCAGAATTAAATGGAGATTTTATAATAAAATACATATGAATATAGAGGCAAGGATCAGCGAAAACAGGAAATTTATTTAAATGTCCAACATTTATGGTAAGAAATCATCACTATTTTCCATCAAAAAATACACTGAGACCTTTTTTTTTAAGTAAAATAATAATAGTTTGTTTTTTTATCAAACGATAATCCTTGCAATAAATTCAATAATGTAATGGATACCCGACCTCTAAGTCATTCCACGCGCTCAATATAAGTTTAAATACATGTTTTTTTTTTTAAATTTTAGTTGTTAGATAATTTTCAGATGAATATTTTATTATTTCAATGTTAAATTCACTAAAAATAAAACGCATTTTACATAAATTAAAATATTCAAGTAATATTTAATTAAAAAATTTCTCATAGATTGAATTCGCCGGTTAAATAAATTTTATGCAATATTTGGATTTTTAAAATAAATATAAATAGACAAAATTTGCTTGCATTGTTTTAAATTTTCTAATTGCTTTTCTAATTCTAGGCTATAAAAATATATTTTGAGAATTTTCTTATTTCAAAATGGACAAAACCCAAATCACAAAATATATTCATTTAAATTAGTTTGGTGGTTTATTTAGATTATAGAGATTTTCCATTTGGATTACTTTTATTTTTATTTAAAAAAAAAGCTTATTTTTTAATTTAAAAAAAAAAGTTGTAATACATATCAATAAAATTATTGTTCTAAACATAAAGTAATTCGAATTCTATTTTGTTTTATTTTATTAAAAATAATAATAATAATATGTTATAAATTGTAATATCGGTTAGTATCTAAACCGAGCAAATCCTTTATTTGGCTTTCATCATTGAAATTTACTTCCAAAATAGTTTTATTAAAGTTTTTTTTGCACTTTTTTTTTAACACCTGGGTTTTTCTCTGGATTTAGTGGTCATTGATCAATCGAAAAACGTAAAATATTATTCTCTTGAAAATTTGTTTATGTTTTGGTTTTAATCTCCGATAGCTTTTTGTTCGCGGGACCCAATTTCGTCGTAAAAGATTCCTTTTTTTTGCCTTTTCAGGATCGTCCACTCAATCGAACCGAAATAAACATATTTTCAAGAAAAGATTTAAAGTCTTTTGGTTGGTCGATGATTCAACAACTAAATCTTGAAAGAAAAAAAAACTCATTTGTTTGGAAATTAATATTCTGAACAAAGGTGAAGCATTGGCAGCTTGTTTCTTTTTTTATTTTCATAAATATCTTAACAAATTTTATTATCATTTCGTGGCACATACTCGATAATTTAATTTCAAATATCATACTTTTTAAATAGAATTACGTCCATTTAATTTTAAGCATAGGGTTCTTTTAGTTGTTTAGAAGGTTCAATTTTTAGAATAAACACTTAATAATTACAATTAGTTATTAAATATATTAGTCATTAGTCATTGAATTATTAGTTAATAAATATTTCTTTAAGCATTTTTAAAATATGTAAATTTATATTTTCTAGAAATTTTAAATACCTTGCATATATTTGAATGAATTTTTGTAATCTTAATATATAAAAATTTGAATTGAGTATTAAATTTTTTGGTGGGGATTTTGTCATAATCAATTAATTTTCTGTAAAAACAAAACTATCAACGAAAAGCTAATAATTAATAATAGTTTTCATTATACAAATTTTACTATAAGATCAATTTATAAACAAATACTTGAACTATATTTTTTTTTTAATGCATAATTGAGCTGCGTAACAATGCACAAGCATGATCTTAAATATTGACATTTATTAGAAAATTTTAAATTATTTCTTACAAATTTATATCTCTTAAATCTTAAACTACAAAACATACATTTTGAAATGCGACATATAAATTCCAATCAATGGTTAACTGTCAATTCTAATTTTTAATAAATCAGTCTTTATTAACATTTAATGTTTAAGTGTGTACGCGTTAAACAAACGTATAAATGATGCAAAAATGATTGTATTTCCAAGAGTTTTTACTTATTATGACTAATTGAAATGTGTCATTCATTGCATGGCACCGATACCGAACATATAATTAAATTACAATTAAAACGGAATATGCCGAATTACTGCCATATTTCGTCATTAAAATGCAAGGAAATTTACAAAATTTTCAAAAATCAATTATATTAAATTAAATATGATAATAATATAACGAAATTATAATTATATCCCCATTGTCGTGTTTCACAACCGACTACACGTAAATTATGCATTGCAATGTTAAATTGTTTTGTTCAATCTGTCAATAAATATAAATAATCTAAATTAAGATGGCCACAAATTAATATTAAATACATAAAATATTTTCGTATCATTTCATAAAATTATGTAAATAAAGGTAAATGATAGAAATCATATCCCCTGTATCCTTTGGCTGCCAACCATATATACACAACATGGTAGGCACCGGGTATGAAGCATATAAAACCTGTGTGAAAAAAAAATAAGAATTATTGTTATTGTTAGTCAAGGTCAAGTGCATACAAAATATGGAAAAAATTAAATACAATAAATAAATTTACCTGCTAAAAGAAAAACGACACCCTGAGACCCATTCTGTGGATTAGCTACTGCAAAAACACCCATAATAACCAATACTAGTCCAATAATCAATAAAGTTACAGCCGCCAATACTGTTCGCCAATTTTCTCGAACTTTCGGATGTTGCCAACAATATGTATTCAAATCAGTTGCTGAAATATTTCCATATTCTTGAATTAATGAATCACTATCCCGTGATGTTGTATCGTCACTATATTTACTATCCCTGCAATTTCAACCAAAATTTATTTAGAATCAACATATTCTCGTTTTGTAATTTTCCATTGTTAAATATATAAAATAAAAATATGTATACTTTGGATCATGAATACGTATTGTAACATCATCTGTTTTCCTAATTGGACCAGAAATTACGGTTGAACCATAAACACGAATTGCCTCGTCATTTTCTTCCTCAAATGCATCGTGTATTGAAAATCGTGTCTGTTTATTATTTTGATTGCTGGTACAACTACTACTACTTACATTAGCCATCATCTCATTATTTTTCCTATTACGTTCCATTTTATTTTCTTTTCTTATGCCTAAATGTATATTATGTATGGTATTTAAATAATTTATGATTTTAGTACGTTCTTAATGTAGTTTTCTTTTTCAATTAATTATTAATTATTTTCATAATTATTATAGAATTTGCTTTATGCGTAAACAATAATAGAAATCATTTGTAAACTAACACTGAACTGTAATATCGACACCTAATAAACAATGGTGTCAAACAAAATGTCAAAAATAAAATCAAATATGGTTTGGGCGTCTCCACTATATTTTTGATCAAACACGTATATAACACAACGTTTTCATTACTACAGTTAGTAACTTTTTTCGATTTATCAAGTTATCAACTACTTATACAGACGATGTAAAAAATTAAGAGAATGAAAAGCATGAGAGCGAGTAGGATAAAACATATAAACACCTAAAGCGCGAAGAGCTTATCATTCTCCTAATTTATTACAACGTCTGTACGATTATAGAAACAAGAAGGTTAAACTAGTTAAACTACTAGTTCGTCTTGTTGATTGTACAAAAAAAACCTACTAAGTACTAACTATGGTAATGAACACAGAACACGCAATGTAAGTAAGTGATAAATTGTTTATTTTCAGCGGTTGCTCTTTATCACTCAAACTGTATTCACAGTTATCCTAGATAGCTTAACTTAACCCTTTGTTTCCATGTTAGACAAAAAAGTACGGTCGGAAGAATTTTTCTGCCTTTATTGCATGAGAGTAAGCGAAAGGTACGGGTTTTATTTTGTCTCATTCACAGCAGTGCAATTAAAGTAAAAAAATCTTCCGACTGCACTTTTTCGTCTTGTATGGAATCGCACGGTAAAACTTAACAAACTTAAAACTTGACAAACAAACCGCGTTCAAAGCCGTTTTTTTAATATAGCTTTAAGAATAGGAGAATAATAAAACACAATGATGACTGATCTTTTTTTATATCAAAAGATTATGAATCCTAAAAAGATCTAGTTCACATCATAGATCAGTGAAAATGATCTTTAGGTCAAAGATCATCCTAACACTGCATTTCCTAAAACTAAATCCTACAAAAACTTACATAGGTCTTCATAAAGATTTTTTTTTTGAAAAATAATGAAAACAAGCTGCTATAATGGATTGATACGCGACTTCATTTTTGTAAGAAAAAAAAAAAAACTATTACGCGGGAAAAAAAAATTAGCCCCCAATACAAAAAAACGAAAATTTAAAAAAGATCAGTATATTTCTGTCAAAAAAAAATTCAGCGTCCATCAAAATCCGCCCAATCCTGAGATCCAGAAAGAAAAAATTAGAGGCCAAATACAAAAAAATAAAATATTTGTCAAATATTTGATTTTTTTCCAAATTCAGCCCGAACTTTTCAAAAATGAAGTAAAAATTTAACTGGTGTCAAATCCAGCTGAGAACTTTGCACAATCGATTGCCATCATACAACAATTTATTCTATAAAATCGCATCATATAAGACTTTGCTATAACCATAAAACGTTACTTTTTAGAAAATTATAAACAAAATATGTATTTAATGGCGATATTTGTGCCGCGAAAGATGTGTGAAAAATAATTTATATGTAATTCTAAACAGAAATAATAGATTTTAAAACCGTGTTCATGTTATATTTTTATAAGTAAAGAAACTTAATAGAAAATGTCAAAAAATAAAGAGAATCAAGCAATTAGTGTACGCACTACACGTTTGAATAATTTAATATTAGGAAATGTTGAAGCAACTTCAAAAACATCAAAACATATTTCTGGAGCTCTATCTCGTGAGGCTCTATTAGACACACTTACATTATTGTATAATGAATGCGATAAAGATGGTTTAAAAAAAAAAGATCAACATGTTTTTGAATTCGTTAATAAATGTAAGTAATGCGCAATTGTAATTATTTTTAAATTTTACATACATAGAAAAGTTGCAGCCGGCACACATACAAATTGAGATGCACGTGTATTAAACTAAAAATATGTGTTGATTGTATTGTTAAATAAAACGTTATTAATTCGAATTTCTTATCGTATTTTACTTAACGTATGAAAATTGCATTGCAATTTTGGGCAAAATTTGGTGAAACGTAACGGATTTAGTAGACCAATGAATTCAAATCTATCAAATATAATTAATCAATTGGTTTTGAAAAAAAATCTTTTTAATTTCTCTTATAAGTATATATTATGCCTTAAATAAATTTAAAATGAAACTTATATTTCATGAATTATATTATTATTAATCAAATATATTTTTATACCATCTATGGAATGTATGTTAATATGAAATTAACCAGCTGAGTGGATTTTTTTTTGTTTACATCATTTGTGAACCGGTTTCGACGTACATATTTTATCCTTTTATTGTTTTTTAGATCGTAATGTTATTGCGGAAACAAAAAAGCTTCGTGTGAACATCAGTGATTTTACAGTAAAGAGTTTAATTGGAAAGGGATATTTTGGTGATGTTCATGTTGTGAATGAAAATGCAACCAATGATATTTACGCCATCAAAAAGATACGAAAATCGGCGATGGTTTCTTCATTACAAGTGAGAGAAGAAAGAGATATTATGGCTAGTAGATCTTCTGAATGGATAACTTGTTTACAATATGCATTTCAAGTAAACTAAAAAAAAATGTTTTTAATTAATTTTATTTGTAATTTATGATCATAAATGAATTATTTATTACATTTTAAAGGATCAATTAGACCTGTACTTGGTAATGGAGTTTTTGCCAGGTGGCGATCTGTTAAGTTTAATGATGCGAAATGGCGCTTTTGAGGAAGACTTAGCCAAATTTTATCTAGCCGAAATTACTTTAGCGCTCAATGCATTACATTTAATGGGATTTGTTCATCGTGATATTAAACCAGAGAATATTTTATTAGATCGATTTGGACACTTGAAATTGGCAGATTTTGGCAGTGCAGCAACGATAAATAGAGACGGAAATGTTGTTAGCTTCTCACCAGTCGGCACACCAGAATATATAGGTGAGAACTTTATTTTCATTCTAGCATGTGCAAAAGTTAAGAAGTTGTATTTAAAGAAACCATTTTATAATTTTTTTTTTTTTTTAAATATTTTTTATTAACGTATTACATTTTTATTCTTTCTTTTGTTTTTTCATTTTTTTTTTGAAGCTCCCGAATTGCTACAAGCACTTTCAACTATTAAGCCAACAAAATCTGTTCATGATGTAAGTATTTACAATAATTATGCTTTTGCAATTGAAAAACGAAGAAAATAAAGATATGACTTAAGATCGAAAAAGTTTTTTATAGAATACTTTAAGAGACGTAATAAATTTCTCTTCGTTAATAGGTAACATGCGATTACTGGTCAATGGGTGTGATTGGCTATGAATTGATTACTGAAGTAACACCATTTCACGATGACAGCGTTCATGAGACATATTCACGAATTTTAGCCCATTGCGAAGATAAACCAATTCAAAAACTTAAATATCCCGCTGGTTTACATGTCTCAATGGAGTTCCGTGATTTAATTGACCATTTGGTAACAAAACCAAAAAATCGTTTTACTTATAATCAGATCATTCTTCATCCATATTTTGAGGGAATAGATTGGCAACATCTACGTCACCAAGTTCCACCAATTATACCATCTTTATCTAGCGAAGATGACACATCAAATTTTGAAGACGTTGAGAAGAAGACACGTCGAAATACATTTACTAAACAATCAACAGTAGTGGCTAATGGAAATGATTTCTCTGGACAAAATCTACAATATTTAGGCTATAGTTATGTTCATGAAGAACAATCAACAGCATCATCGTTTGTTGAAGGCCAACAGCCGTATATCACAAAATTAACCACTACCATAAAAGACCTACAACAAACTATTGACGAGCAATTGATGGATATCAAGTCATTACAACAGAATTTATTAGCATATCAACGCAAAAGTGCACAAATTGAGTCGATGGAAAAAATTTTGGCTGAAGCTAAAAAAGAAATGCATTCTATGAAAGATAAACTGAAAGAAAAAACAGTTGAAATTGCCACATGTAAAACACAAGTGAAAACTTTAAAAAGTTCTTTAAAAATTGAAGAAGAAATGCGGTTTAAGAATGATGCCAATATCTCCGATGTGCTTAATTCTACATATCAAAAATGGGAAAAGGCTAAAAAAATGTCTGAACAAAATTATGAAAAACAAATTTCGGAAAAGAAAACCGAAATCTCTTGTTTATCACAAAATCTTAAGGTGCGTGAAAAAGAATTAACTGCTAAAACTGAAGAGTGTATTCATCTTCAAGAAACAATTCAGAATTATAAAGAGTTACTAAAAACATCAAAAGACCAAAGTAGCAACGAAAAGAATGAACTTAATAAGAATCAGAAAGAAGCATCAAAATTGTTTGAAGACCAAATAAAAGATTTAAAACTTAAATTACAACAAGAGAAAGATGCTAAATGCAACATTAATGATGAATTACGTGAATTAAAACGAGTTGTTCAAGAAAATGTTAGTTCGGAAAAGAATATATCTGATTACAAAGCAATATCTGATAAAAACATTAAAGATATAACTGGACGTCTAAATAAGCAAATTGAAGAAAATAAATCACTTCGTTCTGAAAAAACAAAGGCTGATCGTTTATTAATGGACCTACAAAAACGATTTGATGAAACAAGTCGTGAGTTACAACAAATTGGCAGTTCTATTTCAAGCAGACGGTCATCATCCGGACAAACAGATAATTTCCATAGTGTTTATGGCAGTTTTGAAAGTTTGTCATCAGCTCTTGAGGAGCAATTACGAAATGACTTAATGGCTGCAAAAGAGGGTGAAATTGAGCAAAGAAAACGTGCTGATCGTTTAGAAGAGATTGTTAAACGTCTTGAAGATGCAATTGAACGTTTAAATGGCCAAGCACAGCCAACTGAACAGTTACTGGAACGACAAAATGAAAAGCTTGAAGACAAATTGGCTACAGTTAGGGAGCAAGCTATTGTTGATCGTCAAGCTTCAAGAACAGCCCATTTATCTTTATGGAAGTTGGAAAAACAAGTCGAAGCATTGAATGCTGACAAAAATGATGTTGAAGAAAAATTTAAAAAAGTACTAAACGAAAAAGAAGTGCTTGAAAAAAAAATTAAAGACAACCGATCGCAGGTACGATCCCGTGAAGAAAAAATTTCGGATTTACAAAAAGATATTACTACACTTAAACTGGATCTGAAAAAAGAGCATAGCATGTGGGAAAACTCAGAACATGAACGTATTAAGGAAAAATCCGAAATTGTTGTCCACATTTCAAGAATTCATAATCTTGAAGAAAAATTGGAAGAGTATCTGAGAAAACTACGGTCGTATGAGCAACGAAATGATGAATTGACACTCGAAAATAAACGATTAATCAAAAACTTGCGTGGAGATCAAGAAGAACTGAATAAAGCTAATGACATAAGCTCAGAATGCCAAAATGAACTCACAAATATGAGACGCAATTATGATATGCTGAAGGAGGCATGCACAATCATGGAAACTCAATTGAATGAATTAGAAACAATGTACAATACCGAAGTAAAACAAAACAAAGCTAGTTGTGAGAAAATTGATGACTTATGGAAGAATTTACGTAGTCGAGATACAGATAATACAAAATTACGTCAGGAATTGAATTTAGAAACTTCTTTAAAATTGGCAGCTGAATTTAAGTCATCTGAGTTAAACAAAGAAATTGAACAAACTAAAGAGAGCTTGCATGAAATGCATAAGCAACTAATTGATAGACAGGAAGAATTAGTTAATAAAACGACAATTCTGTTTAAGGCACAAGAAATGCTTGAAGTTCATAAGGCAGATATATCAAACTTACAACGAATCAACAGTAACTTTGAACGTGAACTAATTATACTGAAAGAAGAAAATTCGAAAATTCTCACCGAATTGTTTATGTCCAAAGAAGAAAATAATAAGCTTTCATCGGAATATAAGACATTAAAAAATCAATCAAATGATTTAAATAAAGAATTAGAGCAATTGAGTGGCACATTATCTGAACTTAAAAACTATTATTTACAACGAGATATAAAATCAGAAGCTACACAAGCGCAATATAAAAAGTTAATTGATTATTTGCAGCAACGCGTTGAAGAGTTATCACACAAAAAGAAGAAAACCTTAGCGGATGTATTGTTTGGAAGTAACAGCAGCAGCTCAACGAAAAAAGAAAATATTCAACCAAGTTGCACTACTGGTGGACGCGGTGAGGAGTCAGTTGAACTAAAACGTCTCCAAGAAGATTTGAAACGTGAACGTGCCCGTAGTAATCAATTAAAAGAACAATTACTAAAGGCTAAAACAGACATAAGAGTTGAACAACAAAATTTAAATAGTGGGGCAGATAATAGTTTGACTAACAATAATAAAGTTTACGAAAGTTCAGTAAACGAGGTAAAACAAACACAGTCAGCATCAACAAAACCGCACTCAGATCGAGCACACCGATTTGAAATGACGCTTGAATCAAATTCAGCAGATTCTTTATTTAAGTTGTGTATGGTCTGTAAAAAACCAATTATGGTTGGCATTTCTTATTGGATGTGCAATGAATGCAAATCATCTGTTCATAGAAAATGTCGTGGTGGAGTTAACAACACTTGTGAGGGTGAAGAATTACAAATCATAATAAACGAAGGAACCAGCTCTACTAACTCAGATGAAAAATATTCAAATAATATTGCCACATCAAGTGACTATTTTGGTGATGTGGTTTTGAAAGACGACACATTACCACCATTGAAAATTAATTGCATATATGAAGTCTTGGATACCATTTTGCTTTTAGGTAAATTAGATTTTTATTTATTCATGCACATGTAA
Source organism: Catotricha subobsoleta (assembly GCA_011634745.2). Taxonomy (NCBI): domain Eukaryota; kingdom Metazoa; phylum Arthropoda; class Insecta; order Diptera; family Cecidomyiidae; genus Catotricha; species Catotricha subobsoleta. The sequence continues at coordinate 395,799 of JAABKK020000003.1, forward strand.
AAAGCCAAATATGTATATAAATTTTATTACTTTCAATTATAATTTAATTTATTATTTGTTTTATGTTAAGGTTGTTCAACAGGTCTGAAATCGTATAATCAAGAAACAAAGCAGCTTGTCGATATAACTGGTTTGGATTCTGTAAATCACATAGCAATTAATCCGACATTTCCAAAATGCATTTTAATCGGATCTGACGGTAATCATTTGTACCAATGTGATTTACGTCATTTGCAAAGTCGTGCTCAAGCATCATCATGTTTAAGACCAAGTCTTGATGCGATACGCTTAGACGTGACAATTGCTAATCGTATGACCAATGATCGTTGGCATTTCGTACAAATTTATGGTAACAGTGAGCATTTGCCCGATATGCCTGATGCTTTGGTTATTGCCGGAACACTGTCACGAATTGTAATTTTACGGTATGACATGGCACAGAAACGATTTAAAGCAGTTCGTGGATTAGACACAGCAACACCAGTATCGTCAGTTTTGTTTACACAGCATACTGCCATTGTTAGTTCAGATAAATTCTTTGAAATAGATTTGGTCTCATTTACGGCAGAAGAGTTTCTTGATTTATCTGATAGAAGTATTGCACATGTACGTCGCTCGAAACCAATGGCTGCATACAAAATTAATGAACAAGAATTTTTGTTGTGTTTTGAAGACTTTGGTGTCTTTATCGATGAATATGGATGCCGATCTAGACCAGACGATATTCAATGGATGCATACACCCACAGGATTTATGTATCGAGATCCAATACTTTATATTTCTAGTGAAAATTTACTTCAAGTACTTCGTATTAATAAGTCACATTCGAATGAGATGCAAATGAAACAAGATAGCACAACGGCTAACCAGTTACAGGCATTCATTAATTTGAATGATCCGAAATTAGTTGGACATGCTGGTAGATTTGGTATATACGTTTTGACTAAATCGGATGATGGCATTTATAAGGTTTTATATATTGAAGGAGTTAAAGCACTTAAAACTGTTTTAACTAATTCAATGGAAACATTATTTTCAAGTTTAGCAAGTATTCCTCGGGCGATTTCATACAACTCTTCAGATAATGTTTCGGACAATAATAGTTTATAAGTATTTGTTTCCTTTTTTTTTTTTAATAATTTAATGGACCTAACGATGTGAATTTAAGTAGTCCTTGCCAGTTAAATACTTAATTTTAATTTAAGACATTTTATTCCTTATTTCTGTAATAAAAACAACATAAAACGTTAATTTTGTTTGTTTAATTTTATTATGAAACACTTATTCAAAAAAATAGAAATATCAGACACATTTTTATTTTAAGCTTCTTTTTGTTGGCTTATAATTATACATGTTTTTTGTTTTATTTTTTGCATTTTTCATTTTATTTTGAAGCCATTGGGAAAATGCCTCCTCATTGATTTGTGATTTTATTTTTTTTTCTTCTCTGGAACGCAACCATTTTTCATATTGTTTCTTTTGTAATTTTTCTTTCTTCATATCACGCGCTTCAAGTTGCTCTTTGCTTAAACCGTATTGTGAAAAATATCCTTTGTATCTTGGCAATCGATCGTTTTCTAAGTATTTATGTTCACAACATTCCTTAAAATTTAATTGAATTTTTAAAATCTCATCTGCTGATGTTTGCTTAACTTTAGTCTTGTTTTTATGATGATGTTGCGAACGTGTTTGCTTTTGTTTTTGTCTTTGTGTTGTGTGACTTTTGAATGAATTTGTTGATGTTAATTCACATTTTGAATTTTCATTTAAACTCAGTTTTGATACTTTTCGACCAATTGTTGTAGACTTTAATGTATTAATTTTTTCGTTAGCATTAAATGTATTCTGAGTTCCACTTGGTTTTTGATCATTGCATATATTTATTTCATTATTAGTTTGCAAATCAACTTCAATTATTGGCTCAGTTTCAGGAAATGTATGCTGATTTTTAATTTCTTCAGTTTCTAACATTTCATCAAAATTATCGTCTATATTTTCATTTATTGAATCTATTTTAATAATATCAATTTCCTCACAAATTTCTTCAACATATTCTGTATCAATACTATAAGCAATATCATTAGTTGTGCTCAATACATTTAAATGTTGATCCACATCGACATCAACAATTATCTGCTTAGAATCTTTTTTCGCACAATTTTCAGTTCTAGCTTTTAGTTCTCTTTCTCTTTTTTCGTCTTGTTCAAATACTTGAATTATTTCTTCATTATTCACATCTTCATCTTCATCATCATCAACATCATTGTTGGTATTATGTTCATCTTCGCTGCTTGAATATTCAGGCTCATATTCTTCAAGATCAGAACAAAATGTAACGCGTTGTTTAGATTTATCCGAATTTTTATCTGTATGTAAACTTTCATCACTTGAACTCAAACATGGCTCTTGTTTGTCTGATGCAAAAAGCATTTTATTGGCTAATAATATTTTTTCCGTAATATTATATTCATTCACTGGCTTCAAAACTATTTTAGAGATAAAGAAATAAATATCACATAAGTATAAGTAGGTAGAGGTATGTTAAAACTAAAACAATCAATTTTTTAAATATGTATTTATGTTTGTCCTCTTTTATTAGGTTGTATTCCAAGTTGTAAATAATTTTTACGTTTCATTTTCTGTGATGAATTTTAATTTAACAAAAAAATAAATAAATGAATAAAAGAAAATATTTTTTTTTCAAACATTGTTAGCTGCCGCTAAATATAAAAAAAAATATGCTATAAAAATTCGTCTGCAATTTTCACATTAAAATGTGAAAATAAAAGTAAATCTCTATTGAAATTCAAGAAGCATATATTTGTAATTGAGATAAATCAAAAATATTGAGGTTTTTTCATTGCTTTATATAAGTATGAAATCTGTGTGAATAGAAATTGAAACAGTAATATTACCACCATACAGCAAAGAAACATAATTATTATGATTATTAAATTTTTATTTGGAATAAACCTTTAATAGTTAATTATTTATTTTGTTGACAGCATTCAATATATATTGCCTATTTATATTTAAAATTAATGTTACCTTGGTAAATTCTACTTACAATAACCTTCATAGTCATCTTGATCGTCATCCAAACGTTCTAATAATTGATCGTCTTGATGCATTTTTTTTTTCTTGCCGAATCTATTAAATATAAATTTAGAACAAATACATTTACCCGTTTTCTATAAATAAAAGCCAATTATAACTTTTTAGTTTAATAAACGCGATTTAACATTTTTAAATAGTTCAATGAAAATGGCTGTTATGTTGTGTTGTTGGTAAATGTTTGAATACAGAAATGTTAAAGGTTATTAACATAATAATGTACATAATATGGTAGCAATCTATTGATTTTTAAGTTATAATATGTTTGTTGATATTTGTTGTTTGTATTATCATAATTGCATAGTATTTCACTAGTAGCTATGGATACTCATACGAGAATATTTAATGGTTACTAATCAACAATTTATATAATATTACAGAAACGTACTGAGCAGTGTTCCTTCTGATTTTATCCTTTCATGAATTTTAGATGAAATTGAAAATTTATATATGGTTGTAGCTGGCCAAAAATTATTTTTATCCTAGATCTAAAAAAAATTTATGAACGGACACTGTTACTGACCAATTAGAATCCTGGTAGAGATATTTTTAACTTAGACTTTACCTCTTACTTTATTGACGTTATATACTTAGTTTTTAAAATATTTAAAATTAATTTCCTAGTGGGTTTTCTGTTTAATGAATTTGGAATTTTATTACGATTTTACGTTAAATACGGGACTGTAGGACCGAGGTATTGCAACATAAATATTAAATTTTACACATTTGTTGGATCGATTATAGATTATATTAAGAAACCGAAAAACTATAAGTGTATTTAAATAGTAGTTGGAATAATTTAATTTGCAATGTATTTAAAATACATTTATAATATTGGCACCGCAAATTTAGCGATAGAAAGCTATCCATCCATACATAAAAAAAGAAAATTTGGAGATTTTCTATGTAAGGGAGCTGAGAAATTAATTGTAGAAAATATTTTGCTAATGACTATAATTTGATTTCATAAAAACGAGAATAGAAGATTAAAAAAAATATATTTATATATTTATCAAAAACTTGTTTCTAAGCAGAAGGAAGGTTAGGAGCGATTGAATGCCCATTAGATAGAAAATATAAAAGAAAAAATTGTAGTCTTTCTATTATTCTATTACCTAATCTTCTGCTTAGAAACAGTTTTCTGAGAAATATTTTCTTTAAATCTATTATTCGCATTTTTATGAAATCAACATAGTCAATGGCAAAAAAAATTCAACATTTAATGAAAGTTTTAATCATCATATTTCTTCTCCATTATAATTTCGTTTAAAACTATTTTATATGGTCATTAAATTTATGTTCAAATATAATAAACGAAGGTATCTATATAAACAACCTTTTTAATGAATTTAAATTATAAAAAGATACTTTTTCTTTTAGTGATTTTTATGCATTTATTATAATACTACAAATAAAAGCTTTGTAAATGTGGAATAATTATTTGTGCTTAATTATTTATTTTTATTTATAATATTATTTTAAGTTTAATTTTTTTTTTTTGTCATTTCTTATAGAAATTAATTAACATATCGTCGTGTTATTGTAACAAGTTTCTAACTATAAAGGATTTTCTATATATGTTAGATTAGAACCTTGTATGTAATAATAACAAGACGGCTTATAAAGCAAAAGCTAGATTATTTATAAGGCAAAAATTTCTTATAATTAAAAAAATAGGTAAAATGTTCTTATTGATTATAATTGAATTGAAAATTTAAAGTATTTTCATCTGTTTTGTAAACGGTTTCGCATAAAATATTTACATTCAAGTCATCAGACGATACATTAATAGGTTTTGACAATAACTGAACACCTTGTCTTGAGTGTTTATCCCAATTTATGAATTTACCAACTTCAATTTCATCACATGGACCAGAACTTATGAAATTGGTTGAATCGGACGTACTATTAAAATTCCAATCAACCCATAAAGCAATTCCATTACAGGATCCAGGTCTGAAAATATATGAATAAAAAGTTTTGGAAGTAGATGTAAAAGAATTCAAAAAATCACAAACATTTCTATTGTTAATTTTGATTCGGTAGTTTTATCGCTCTGAAATTCTTTAAAATTCATCGTCAATAAATTTTGTGGCTGGCCTAAAGCCCTATTGGGATATTCCCATAGTGGTTGCGCTTCCACAATTGAATCGGCAAACTGTGATGATTTCTGTAAATGGCATTTCATTAAAAAATTAGATTTGAAAAATTATTTTTATTGAAAAATAATGGTTTGCAGTACTAATACTAATCAACAAACCTCAATAAGGCGATCAAATATAGTTAAATCAAATGATTCGCATATTCCGAATGGAGCACAAATTTTGTGAAGATCTAGGAATTCTACTGGCACTCCGATAATTGAAGCTTCGGAAGGAATGATTCGAACATTTTCATTTAAACGGCTCTGTATTTTATTAATTAATGTAGCAAAATAACAATTTTCCCATGGTAATATTGAAGAAATGAAGATGGGCTCTCCGATCACGTGAGTTATTTCATTCCATTCAATAGTAGAAGCATCATCATCGATATTATTTATTACGTCAATATTTTTTAATTCATTGAATTCAATGTACTTTTCAATGACTTGACGAGAATATCGATTTTGTTCTAAGCAATAAACATGTTTTGCATTCAATGCAGCCACAGCAAGACCTATCAAAGAACCATCGCTCAAAAATAAGACAGATGATTGTTCGTTAATTTCATTTTCCAGAGTATTCATGAACTTTTTATTTCTCAAATTATCGTTTAGTTGTCCAATACGAGTGCGTGAGTACGCCAAATGAAAACCGCACTCACATAAAAGACGCTTGCTGTTAGAAGTATCTTCTTGTTCTCCTGTTTTACTTACATTAAACCATAAAGAAAATTCATCATGATGACAATTTAAAAATAAATTTTCATCTTTCTGAAGATGAATTTCTTTCGGAAGATAATAAACTGCTTGCATCCAATGATCTCTCCATGGAATAACATTTTGATGCGGAATAAGTGATGTATTTTCTTCTTTTAACAGCTCATAATCAGGATGAGCCCAATGTGGAGCACAACTTAATAAAATATCGCCGTCTTGATCCATTTTCAAGTCCCACCACATAAATACTACTTGTGCGGAACCACTATTATCTGCTTTAACTTCTATTTTAGCTGCCTCTATTTTTGGTATTGAACTTTTTCCAGACCAATCAAATAGAAATATTGGTGTTGGATCAACCAGTGACAAGAACTGTGATTCCATTAATTGATTTAATTGGATGTCATGCAATTCTGATGAACCCTTACAATTTAATATCTACAACAAAAATTAAGCAGAAATTTATAAAAATTACTTAAATCAATAACAGCGTTCTTTTGTATACTTCTATTGGTGTATTAAGTAAAACTTCTCCATCCAAATTTGCAATAACTTTTGGTGTATTCCAAGCCCAAGCTAGCGAGCTTTCGACCACTTGCGCATATACCGTTCCTGAGTCGGGTACGACAATACAATCATCTTCTAAAAGGCACTCGTGAGCATGATTAAACGTTTGAATTGCTCCTTCGCCAATTAGTTCTGTATCAAAGACTTCCGTCACTAAAATATTAGCTTTTTGCCATAGTTCATCTCTACCCGGTCCAATACGAATATCAGTTGATCGCTTCTTAATAATACGAATCGACTCAGACATACCATTGTGTTCAATAATTTTTTCAGCACATTCTGCCATTGGAATAAATGCCTCGCATGCTGTGACAGTATCAGCTCCCAATTTAACTGCCATCATAGATAATATTCCTGTTCCCGTACCAATATCTAATACATTTGCTTTTATATCACGATCATGAAATTTATCGATTGCTTTCTTAAGTGCAAAATAATATTTTTGATTACGTTCTGAATCATGAAGCATATCGGCAAACGCAGAACGAGCAACCTCTTGATGATAATCAAAATGTTCCTCATTTAGTGATTCCAATTCAGGACTACTACATGGCGATTCTGAACCCATTATCTAAAATAATTAATTATTTTTTTTTAAAAAACTATCTTTCAAATTTAATATCGCTTAAAGAACCTACAATGTGTAAAAATAAAATTATTCTTTGTAAATAAAATTAGTTCACCTCGCAATATTATTAGATATTTGGTAAGTTAATTTATTGATTTAGAATAGTCAAAGAAATTGAATATTGGAACTGTTTTTAATTAGAATATCAATTTTAATAGCATGCCTAAAATGTCAATTTTTGTTTTTACTTTAAGTTAGAAATATAATTAATAATCAATAAAATAAATGTCATTACTCATCATAATAATAGCTGAGCGCTATTAAAAATGGAACCGTTCAGAAATAATGATTGAAAAACAAGCTACCAATGGATTGGTACACGACATAAAAAAAAACAAATACTATTTGTTTAACTATAATATCTTGCACTTCTGCGTTGAACTAATTGACAAAAACTTTTTTTTGCGAAAGATACGAAATTCGTATCATACGAATGTATCATTCGCTCCTCTAGTTTAGAATTATTTTGAAAATCCTAAGAATACACAAATGGCTTTTGTTTTTTAAATTCTACGTCTACCTGCTTTCTAATGCCATCCAGAATACTATCATTATGATTTGTCATTATTTAAAAACTTGCGGTCAGAAATTTAGTTATGCAACGAATCATTTGCAAGAATTAGTATTAATTCATCTACTGTTTGGGATCGGTTACAAATAATTGAAATTGGACTTGACAGAAAAATTTACCATTTTTTTTGTCTGCTCTGGCTCTCGAGGTCTCTAGGTCAAACATTCGGTTTGAAAAAACTTAAAAAAAAGGTCAAAAATTTGAACCGAATCAGGCCTCGTAATTCTACAACAATTAATATTTTTGGCTATTATCATGGTCTAGCTGTGGAGTGGATTTTCACTTTTCTTATGTTTTGTTTGGTTTAGAAACATTAACAAATAGCCAGTTTCGAAAGATTCGGTATTTAAAAATGATGAAAAAATGTTCTATGTTCTGTGGTAGAAAATCAATAGCATGACCCTACGGCACACGAAGTAAAATTTATCGTACGCCAAAGTTTTCTAAATAATTTTTTTATATATTTTTTTAAAGAAATTAAAGAAATGCAATAGATGTTACTCAATATTTAGTGTTGGCTACGATCAATGGTGGATTTTCATTTCTAAGAATCCATAGATTCAAAAAACTGGTGGAAAATCTCGAAGCAAATATAACTTTTTCCGATTTTCTTAGGATTGAGTGAACGGAGTGAAACCTAAGCCTATAAGTGAAGTGTTAATTTTTTATAAATCAATAATTATAGTATCATGGGCGTAATATATGAACATACCCAATATTTAACTTCATATGAATGCAATACATACTAGTTACTAAATGTTTTTGACATATTTTTGGTTATGTACAAGTACGCGCGCTATTGTTATTAAATGTACATAGTTTTTGTGTTTCTAATTTAAGTATAAAACTAAATTTATCAATAATAGAGAAATTTCCATTTTAAATTAAAATCAATAAAAATGTTCGAGCCACAAGAAATCAGATCAGAACATAAAGATGTAATACATGATGTTTTATATGATTATTATGGTCATCGTATAGCAACTTGCTCTAGTGATCAAACTGTTAAGGTTAGTTAGTTTATTTGCATAGAAAGAGTACTTCTTTTACGTTTATTTGTTGTTTTAATTTACTGTTAGTTTATTATTAAATTAATTCAAAAAAAAAAAAAATCTTATTAATTTACAAACAATAAAGAAATATTGTTGAACTTAAATTACTCAAAAGATTTTTTTTTAAATAATATGTTTGCTTTACAGATTTGGGATCAAAATGAAAAGGGTATTTGGATTGTGGCGGCTAGCTGGAAAGCACATTCTGGCTCTGTTTGGCGATTATCATGGGCTCATCCTGAGTTTGGTACAGTCTTAGCTACGTGTTCATTTGATCGCACAGTTTCTGTTTGGGAAGAAACAATTGGCGGAAAAACCACTCCAACTATGACTCCCGTCAAACATTGGGTGCGCCGCACTAATTTAGTTGATTCAAGAACTAGTGTAACTGATTGTAAATTTGGACCTAAAACCCAAGGTCTTGTATTAGCTACTTGTTCAGCGGATGGAATGATTCGAATTTATGAAGCACCAGATATAATGAATTTATCACAATGGACTTTATCATATGATGTCGCATGTAAAATACCATTAAGTTGTTTAACATGGAATCAGTCAATGTTTCGGTTACATTCACCAATGATTGCAGTAGGTCTTACCAATATTTTTAATCTTACTTACCTATTTAAGAGAAATTAAAATATTTTACTGAATTAAATTGTTGTTATTTTAATTATGCAGGCTGGAAGCGATGAAACACAACCAATAGGTGGCAATAGCCCAAGAGTTTTTATATTTGAATATAGTATCGGTGGAAATGGAAAGTGGACGAAAACAGAATCAATTAACGTTACTGATCCAGTCCATGATATTTCATTTGCACCGAATGTCGGACGAAGCTATCACATTCTTTCAGTTGCATCTAAGGATCTTCATATATATAGTATAAAGCCGTCACTGTAAGTATTTCATTTTTAACTTCTACTTTTATGACGGTGAATTTAATATTCGTTATTTTGCTTCGGTTCTGTTAGTGAAGCAACAGGTGCGCAACGGCTTGATATTCAATTAATGTCAAAATTTACCGATCATAATTGTACTGTATGGAGAGTGTCGTGGAATATTACTGGAACAATTTTATCATCATCAGGTGATGATGGCTATGTTCGCATGTGGAAAAGTAATCATAAACATTTTTTTTTTATTATTATGAATGGTTGCGTTGTCTGTTATCATTGTAATTCAGGCAGGTCTTATTTTACAACAGTAAATTGTAAAATATTTAATAAATTATCTAGCATTTTTTTACTTCGACGAGAATTCCAGCAAATTAACATTTTATCGAAGAAAATTTACTATTTGCTATTTACTATTTAAAAGCAATGATAAAAATCATGATTTTATTAATTAAACGTTACCATTAATGTTAAAACTAAAAGTCTTCCTTGGTCACTATAATTAATTCTGTAATTTTTTTTCCTTAAATAGTGAACTATCTAAAGCAATGGAAATGTGCAGCTGTTTTAAAGCAAGACGGTTCACAAGCACCACAAGATTCATCTAATAGTCATGCAGCTGCTACCGTACCAAGTTCCACATTAGCTACAACAAAATATTATAAGCGTGGTAACTTAAGCCATCCGAATGAAGTTCTATTACATTAATTAATTTTTAAAAAAAATATGTTACTTAATAACATTTAATTTACTGAAATCTGAATATATTAATTTCTACTCTCTTAACATTCCTATTTTGTCTTTAGTGTTGGAGTTCTTTAATAAAATTCTAAGCTTTCATTTACATTTAGTATGAATGTTGTAAATTCAAAGAAAAACAGCTATGAATGGGAGTGAAAGTTGGGTCGACTCGAGATATTTAAGCCATCAATTAGAGGTAGGTTATATAAATTTACTTAGAATGATAGCTGGAATTACTAGAAGGGAACAATGGAAGAAAAGAATTAGTAATGAAGACATTCGGGAAACCTTAAAAGTAGATTTATATTGATGAAACAGCAATGAAATGAGGATTAAAGTGGTTTGGCCATGTTCGTAAAATGGGTGAGAATAGATTACGAAAATGAAATGTAGAAACTATATAGGTATTAGAAATAAGGAAGACCTAAAAGAAAATGTATAGATACAGGTAAAAAAACAATCTGTCAATGGACGAATTCTTTTTGTAAGAAAAAAAATACACTTGGTCGAAAAAAAAGGGGCAATACTGCCGAAAAAAAAATTTGGTCCTAAGACAAAAAAACGAAAATTTTAAACAAAAAATCTGCGTCTTTTGGTATATCGATAATCAAAATTTACGCGGCCAATCCTGGGCAAATTTTTCCCAACATCAAGTGGTAAAAAAAAAATTTGTCATATCAATACTTGATTTTTATCAAAATTCGGCCGAATTTCTTCAAAAATGTGGTAAAAATAATGAATTAATGGAGATTTGGAATTGTTGATAGGCTGTTGAGTTAACAAGGAATATGCAAAAATGGAAAAGGGTGGTTAAAGAATCTTACGCCGAAATACATTTAAAGTTCGTTAAAGTATGATGATGATGTTATGGATATTACACAACATATTGTAATTTTATATTTAGCAAAATATAATTATTATTCTCATATGTTGAATAAATATATATTTTAATCTCCCTATTATACTTACTATAGTAAAAGCGATCTATTTTTTCAAAATATTTATAAATAGCTTAGGTAAAAATAAAAAAGGAACGACCAATTATTTAGTAATTTATTCGATGTAACGTTTTCAAGGTTTAAAATATTCGAAAACAAATTCATAACTCGATCAAACGATTAATATAAAATAATAACAAATTATTAATTAAGGAAGAAGAAAACAAAACACAAAAACAATACTAAACAAAGCACGCGTGTTCATGAATATTGTAAAATTTGTTAAGAATTAGATAGAATTAAACTTAAACAAATATAAGTTTAATGGTCATTAAAGAAAAAAAAAAAATAAGTTTAATAAATACACTACCCATGAGATCCTTAATGAAATGCACACCTACTTAACATTCGTTTCATTACAATTTTATATATACTAAAAATGTATCTATTCGTAATTCTGTGCACGTTCGATCTTATTTAATTCTTCTTTGTCTGAGTAGATTAGTTGTGAATAAATTTAAATTGTAAGTACACATTAATCGTTGTTACACTATTCAAATATTAAGCTTTAAGTTCAGCAACCTAAGTTTTACACCAACTGAAATCATTATTAATTTGTCTAATTTCATAATCGTATAAAATAGAACTATAAAATTTAATCGCTATAGAAGTTTATTGTTTTTGCTTTTTGCCAAAATTTATACAGTTTTAATCTTTTGTTTATTTACTGGCAGCGGTTGGTGTTAAAAAAAATAGAAGAAGAATCTTCGTCTTATCCATTTTTTTATGTATTTGAATATGGCATCGAAATTTTTAAAAGTGAAACGTTTTTTTTTTACAATCTATGAAATATCCACACACATATATTAGAAAAAAAAAGAAGATTATTATAAGTACAGAAAAAACGAAGAAGAAATCATGAATAAGCTTTTCAGAATATACCAATTGAGATTAACATTTAACCAGTTTAAGCACCATTATTTTATTAATAGAGGTATAACGTAATCTGAGTTTACGGTTGCGCTATGGCTAGCTCTGATGCCCTAAGCTCGCTAAGACGAAATCCCAAAAAACCGTCTCTAAGCAAAAAAATTGTTTTTTTTTTGTTATTTATTGGCATTTTTGTATCTCTGTCTGGTAGTATTTATTTATCTTAATACATTTATGATTTTGTATTGCTTGAAATTTTTTGTCAAGGAAATTTTAAAATTGGTGGAAAACAGTTTACGATTGTGTTTTGTTATCAAACAGAAGAAGATGATCCAAAGGAGAAAAATTTTAAAGAAAAAAATGAGAAATATTGTTTCACGGTTTATAATTTGCTTTTATGAGACGTAGGTATTACCTATTACAATAGCATAACTCATCGCATTATTGTGGTGATAGAGAAAAATGGGATGCTTTATTAGGACGCAATTTTTTTTTTGCTGTAAAGCGCTTTTAAACTTAACAACGCCTCCGAGTTACACTCAGTTTAAAACTTTAAACGAAATTTTAGTTAACATTACTTCAAACTGAGTTCAAATTTAAACCGAATTTAATCTGCGATTGATATAATGGCTCTAAATCTTATATAAAACTTGAACTAGCAAAAATATAGTGTTCAAAGTTTCTTAAAACAACTATCGGTGATGCGTAATGGGCCCTCTCGATGGCCTGAATGCTGGATTTCATACACCCCTTTTAATCCAATCCAATCCAAAAAAGTTTCTTAAACAAATTTAATACTTGTGTATCTCTGGATTTCGAAATCAGCTCTTGCATAATAATGCAAATTTATCCCTGTCAAAATCACTTCCAAGAGTTACGCTAAAAACTGAATAAGAATACGTGGTAGAAATAAGAATTCTACGGATATCATTAAATGATAGATAAAAAATCATACCATAATAAATATAAATAAAGCACAATAATTTCCAAATTCACTTCCGTTTGATTGCGTTGATCATGAGGTGCACATGTATAGTCTTATTATATATATATTATTATTTTTTCGCAATGTAAGGTCAGCACATATTAATATTAATTTATAAATGCGTTTAATGTGTCTAGCATTTATTCAGATTCCATCCGTTAACGTAATAATCGATAATATGCTTTAAAAACTGAAAAAAAAAAAAAAAACTGTAATTCTTCGTAAGAAAAAGACCAAAAATATATGAAAAAAAGACACATTGCTGGTTAGTATTCAAATCATGTTTTATTATGTTTATATAATAATATAATAAAAATTGTATAAAAAAGATTTTTGTTGTTGTTGTTTTTGTATTAAAAAAAGCGATTACGCATATTAATAGATCGTAATATTATAGATATTCTTATAAATCTAATACTTAAAAAGTCAATATTTATAGTTTTTTTATTTTTTTTTTTTTTACTTTTTTTCATTTTTATCATTTTTTTTTCTTTGTTTATTTATTCTTAATTCTTACGTTTTATATATAAATCTCTCAATAAAGTAGTCAACAATACAGTATACGATATTTCACGGAAACCATTTATATTCACAATAAATAATCACAATACTTTTACAATTAAATGTGTTCCTTAAAAAATTCACCTCCTTTCAAATATCATCTCGTCGTTCGTTCAGTTATCGCGTATATTATCTCAGTATAAAATTATGTATCAGAGATTTATTAATATATTTATGTTCCAATTCGAATTTGGTTCATAAAATATTTAAAAAAAGGAAAAAAGCAATAATAAAATAAATAAATAAAAAAATGTGCATAAAAAATTCGATTTTTGAATCATTTGGCACACAAATATTTGTATTCAATTTCTTCTTCTTCATCAGCATCATCATCTGTTTTGTATATTTTATGTTTAACTGTTCTTGTATGCATCTTCTTAATTAGAATTTTAATGTCCACATCTTTTCTTTATCTTTTTTATCAATTTTATTTCTTAACCTTTTCTCTTCTTTTTTTTTTCAAAGTCTATGTTATAAAATATTGTTTATTAATATTTAATTGATTTCGTTGGTGTGTAAAACAACATCTACTTAATTATATAATATTTATTTTTTTTTTATGATGAGATCAAACATTTATATTATTATTATTATTTTGTTTAATTCATAAGCGCCTAAAGTGACACGGGCGTACATACAAAAAGGATAAATACAAAATTTTACATATATATATATAAAAAAAAAAAAAAAACCGAAATTAAATTGAAAATGTCAAACAAAAAAGGAATTATAACCAAATAAATAAACGATAAAAAAAATTGTTATTTTTGTGAAAATTTAAAAAGAGTGTGCAATTTGAAATGCATTTATTGTTAATTAAAACAAAAAACAAAAAAATGATAATAATAATAGTAATTGCAATTGAAGCAACTATTTGCTGTTCAAAATTAAATATTCTTTAAAGCCAAATTGTTTATGTTTGTTTAATCCTTAAAAAATTCTTAAATCGAAACAGTTCTTAAACTTATATATATTAAAATTAAATTAAATTAAAAAAAAAAAAAAAACATCATCTTAATAGCTATAGTTCAATAAATGGTACATTGTTCACTTATAAATCACTTAATAGCGTAAATGCGCATTAAAACATACGTAACGTATAAAATTCTAGAATCGTAAAAAACCTTGTAGATATTAAAATTTTTATTGAATATTTATATATTTTTATTATTAATTATTATTTATAGAGAAGTAGATGACAATAGATACTTAATCGTGGGTGCTTATCAATAAAAAAATCTTTTTTTTTTTCTTTTTTTTAATTTTCTTCAGTTTGAATATTATTAAATGTGGTCAAATAACGACTAGGAATATCAGATAAAATATTCGGATCGGTGCAAGAAAATGCTAAATGGCTACCAGAACTAGATGATGCTGCCTCATCAATATCATAACCACTTAAATCAAAGCCAATATCAAAATCACCAGTAAATGATATAAATTCATCTGGAAAGAAATTTGTTGTATTTGATGTTGATGTTGTGGTTGATGTACTGTTTGATAGACGTGAATTTATAGTTTCTGGTAATTTTGTCAAAAAATCATTTGATTCATTGTTACTGTTGCTGAGTCTATTTGTACTATTGCTGCTATTGCTGCTATTATTTTTATTGTTGTTATTATTATTGTTGTTGTTGTTGTTGTTGTTGTTGTTGCTGTTATTGCTATTTATATTATTACCGCCATTACTTCCCTTTAAATATGATCTACTGGCTGAATTTAGATTTGCATCAGCACTAAGTATTTCATGTAAATTTTCGAGTTCATATGAAAATTTATTTATTGGTGGTTTAATATCTTCGGAAAATACTTTCGATTGATTATTGAATAATTTAAATGTTTTCTGATCCTCAATATCATCAATTCGATATAAATCATCCATGGTTATTGGAAAATTTTTATTTTCCTCATTTCCAAAGCCATCTAAATCGGTAATACCATTATATGGATCTGCGTCCAACATATTTAGTTTCCGATCAGTATCAAATAGAATATTTTCAAATACGCCTGGTCTAGCTGTTATTAATGAATTTTCATCATACAATGTAGCACTTTCTGGTGAATTTGGAATCAAATCGTTGCCAGGAATACAACGCAATATATTACAAGATACATTAACACTATTTCCAATCGAATTATTATTAATTAATGTGGTTGCTTGATGATTTGTGGTCGCTAAAATCAATTTCTTTCTCAATTTTGAGCTACTATTGTTGTTCGAATCATTTTTAAATATATTTTTTCGTACTGTATTTGCTATTGTGGCGGATGTGGACGTGGCAGTCTTTTTAAATGTTGGTGTCGATGATAAAATTGGTGTTGATGCTTTTGGACTTTTTTGTTGTTTCTTTTTTGGACGGTATTTATAGTCGGGATATTCTTTTGAATGGAATTGCCTTAATCGTTCTGCTTCTTCGATAAATGGCTGTTTTTCTGGTTGTGTAAGTGATTTCCATTTTGTGCCCAAATACTTTGATATTTCAGCATTATGCATATCGGGTGTCTTTTGACATATCTTACGACGTTCTATTTGACTCCATACCATAAATGGATTCATTGGACGTTTAACATGGCCGGGACTGTGTTTTTTAGTCTGAAACATAAAAGAAAAGAAAAATTGAAAAATTGAATTTTAGTAATTAATAAATAATATCTATGAAGAAATGTCATGAAGTTGCACTAACAAGTAACAATTAGTCTTTTTTGTTTGACAATATCATCAAGTTTAAGATTTTCATGAACCTAATATCTTGATTCTAGAAAAATATATGTTAAGACATTAAGATAAATGTATACGATATACAATAAAATAATAAAATAACAATAATTGAAATCTGAAACGAATATGCTTTTTTATAATTGCCAGGATAAGTATTAATCCACTTAAATCATCTGCTATTATAAGTTGTACTGAAAATTATATTTACTGCAAATTGATTTAAAGGAAAAACGAACTAATCCTGAATATCGTAGAACCGATGAAATTATCTATTAACTCTGTTCTAGAAATATCAGCGGAAAAAATGTATAAAAATAAATTTTCTCTGGTCATATATGTGTAATGTGTATATTGTATAAATATTGTTGTAGCGAGTCATATATACATATGAATATTATGAATAGACTCAGGTACCAACAATAATTATTACACATACCGCGAACAATTTACAATATAAATAATGTGAGTAATTTATTAAACACACGCTTACTCAACTTTGAGGTCATATTGTATTTCTCTTATTACGGTCTACAGAAGGACACAACACCAGTAATAGCAACAACAACAAACATCAACAAATATATATATGCATATCAATGTAACGCAACACACAGTGCACAATCCAATATTAATATTTACTTCCTAGTTCTGTTCTGTATGTCGAAATCGACTTTTATCGCGCTTGGTAAATGTAATTTTAATAAAACATATTTATTTATGAGTATGGTAAATGGTTATTGGCGTTATTCATGATTGTTATTTTTATATATATTTTTTTATATTGTGATGGAAATAATTTCGAATAGTTACCTAAAAATTTGTAAAAACAACGTCAAGTAAATGTTTCAAGAGGAAAACTTTTAGTAACTAAACTTCAATGAACTTAAGGA
The DNA here is from genome assembly GCA_011634745.2 of Catotricha subobsoleta. NCBI lineage: Eukaryota > Metazoa > Arthropoda > Insecta > Diptera > Cecidomyiidae > Catotricha > Catotricha subobsoleta. The sequence goes on from JAABKK020000003.1 coordinate 413,251, forward strand.
AGTTTTGTTACCGTCATTTACAAAAAACATTGTTTTTAAAATTGGGTTATGATCATTCAGATCATCTTTCATATGAACACATTAAAATTCTGTAATATAGCTTTCTCTTCTGAGTTCCTCGGCTTTAGACATGAGGTAAATTTACCATATGTCGTAAATTGGAAAACTGCATATGAAGAAAAATTTATAAATTTACCTATTGTAATGTTTAAAACTACAAAGAAATACGATAGGGTTTTTCTGATTCCGATAAAAAAAAACTCCAATCAAAACCATAATCAAAATCACTCAGATCATTTGTTATGTTCAATCCATATGATTGATATTTACAGAGATATTTGATTACAGTGTACGATATTGTAGATTATAATTTTTGCACAACTCGTGATTTTTGAGATTTCATGCATGAAAATTGTAGCCTACACTTCTACGCGCTCTACACATCAAAATTGAAGTGTATAGGACTACAATCAATGTTAGAGCTACAATTTATATAATATCTATAACACTCTACAATGAATGAAAACGAATACCCCTAATATCTGAACATTATTTAAATTCTGTACTCTTTGAAAATAAGATGAACAACCTTTATTTCATTTATATTCTCAATGTATCAGCGCTCTTAAATTATTGAAAGATAATTGATGACCATTCAAATTGTAAACAATAATACGAAATACATATACACTTATATGAAGTGCTCTCAACGATCATAATTCAAAGAAAATATCCATTAAATTATGATATATTATGCTTTCTTTATTTACTTTCTGTCTCAAAAAAAAAAAACCTAATAGAAAAAAAAGGAAAGGATAAAACTTTCTGAAAATACAAAATATATACCACAATATAAAATACCAATTGTCTCGCCTGGCCACTGCACTGTAATGAAAATATTATTCTCATCAAAACTGTACCAGCAAAACAAAAATTTATACTTACTTTGCGGACATTAAACTTTTTATCTATTTCGTAGAAATCGAAAAATATTTAAAAAAAAAATTCTATAAAAAAGATGCGATTAATGTGTTTAATTATATATTTATAAGGAGGAGACACGGAGGTTTACTCGCTACAACGGATATAAATATATATGAAGATACTCATACGATCACGAATCTATGATTAGTATCTCGTAAAAAAAAAATAAGTAATAAAAACGAAAAAATAAAAATTCCATTTATAAATTTAATTGACCTCGTATCCTCGCCAGTGACCCCATCTCCCCCCCCCCGTCCTGTGAAGTCATCCACCCTTGCATGAATCGTTTCAACATGTTTATAGATTATACTCAATAATATTCGTTTTATTGTTACAGTACTCGAATACGAACGCGTCAACGACTTTGTATTTTAATAGAATTAAAATAATCTTGCAACCATGGTCATGGTTAAAAAAAAAAAAATATGCCTCGTAATAATATTTATTGTAGACTTGTTGTATGTTAATATTTATATTTGAATGTATTTTCATTTAGTGTACAGCAGCTATATAATAAGTAATTAAGAATACAATAGCTAATCTAAATCCACCTATGGTGAGTATATGTCATTTTTAGATTAGAAATTGGTATAAGATGATATATAAACAACGCGTAAACATACATACATACATACATATTTATTTATTTTTGACGGTATCGCACAGATGTAGGTTTATGTCTACTAATGCACGTATGATGTATATGTTCAAAATAACTAAAAAAAAAAAAATAATAAATAATAATAAAATAAAAATACAATACAATAAATATTATCTCCTGTCTATTACACTCTGATATCTATTGTACATGTTGATTATAGAATCTATATAGACATTATACAGCTCAATCTATAATTCTGCTGACTATACAGACATCACTGTATAATCATAAAACACACTCATTTATTTTTAGACAAAAAATAATGAAAAAAAAAAGATTGTGTGTCTAAAAAGTGTTGACATTGAATTTCCGACAATGCCATAGGTCATTTACCTGCACTGGGTTTAATATTAATATTTAAGATTATTAGACATAAACATACAGCGCAATATATTATAATTTAGCAAACATTAAATTTCATATCATTGACCGGGGCCGTATGTATAATAGTTAGTTAGCGATGAAACAATAATATATGCATAACATAATGTCTGCCCTGTTTTTGTATATTTTTCATACAAGTGAATTTCATTTTTCCACTTAATTAGTTCTTTCCATATATCAAAAATTTCTTTGAATAAATTCAGGTGAAATGACTAAAACATAATAATAAGTTGTTGCTATAAAATGAAGCTAATACATTTTCAGGGTGTAATCAATCAATGTATAGTATTCAAGTTGTGTCACCTGAAACAAATTACATTGATGAATTTACAGAGCATTTGTTTTTTGTTTTTTTTTTGTTTTTTGTTTTTTGGTTTTTATTATGCAGCCAGACATAGTCAGTTATCCACTTTATGTTGCTGCCATTTTACTGACTACTTAAACGAAATAAGATTTTTTTTTATTTATTTATTTATATTATACTCGTAGAGTTCCTAAGCATAGCAGATTGAAAGCTATATATAATTTTACTAATCGAATTTTCATAAATAACAACTTTTGTTATTGTTTTCATGTAATCCTATTAATTTCAAAAGTTTTATGTTAAGTTGAGTCATATTTATAACTTTACGATGTATCAGATTTTTTTTTTATGAGTTGCTTTTGAAAAGACTCACTCAATCGTGGCTCTACCAGTTTCATTTATTTTTCATAGGCCAATTATGAGCTAGTTAATTCAATTACAGCTGTACTCAACTAATTACTTTTCAACTGAATCATCAATTTATCAAATTTTATTAGTTTAATTTTTCAATAAAAATCACATTGCTTTTAAAAAGAATTAATCACTTAATTCTAAATGGTTTTTGATCGTAGTTTGTAATTAAGTCTGTAGTTAATAAGCTAAGCAATAAAATTTACTGGAAATTTTACTGCAAAACGTGTGCAAATATATTTTCTTCTGAAATATTAAAATTCTTTAATTGTTCTCAAAAGATTATTTGTAAATTGCAACGGATTCCCTCATTTCGAAGGACAACTAAATACATTTTTCAATCATTTAATTTCAGTTAGAAAATGTTTACTTGAACAGTGAACCTATATGAAACGTTACAGAAAATTGTGAACTTATATTATCATACTTTATTTTATATACCCAGCTTTTAGGTAAACATATTTTAGGTTTACTTGAGTTTAATGTTAAAAACAAATTTAAAAAAACAAAAAATATGTATATAAAAATAACAGCAATGAAAAAATGATAATTAAGGTGAGATCTAGAAAGCAGTAAACAAAAATATCATGTCATTTCAAAGTGATCAAAAAATGTTCAAAAACAGTATACGATAATATACAGAAATAATTTAAAAACAACTCATTACCATCTACCTTCGTATCAAATACTGCGCAGTCCTAATTGTCGATATTTCATAAAATGTTGTAAAAGTTATTGGTCGCGATAAGAATAAAACAAAAAAAAAATAAAAAAGAAATGAAAAATATTACACGCAAATCCATATCGCTATAAATCGTTTCGAAAGAAATTTCATTTAACATCCTGTGTTGTTGTTATAGCCACATCGAAGGTCAAAAACTTTTAGTGTAAGTATCATCCATCAGGGCCTAACACAGCTGTTTTGCAAATATCTAAACTAATGTATAATTAATGTTCCTGTTATGGCATGTCTGTCGCTTGATTTTACACGAATTTACATTGACATCGCGCGCTAAATCTGAATGACGCATCAAAAATTATTTGAATTGCATTTTTCTTATTTTTTTTTTTTTATTCGTATTTTGTATTTTGTAAATTATATTTTTAAAAATATTTTTCAGCATAATTTAGGAACGCGTGCGTTTACCCTGCATTATAGTAGCTATAAATATTATTAACTATCCTTGCATCCGGCCATTGATCTTATACAAACAATCTTTCTTGTTCCAGTCAGCCGCAAATATACGTAAATATAAAGAAATAAATATATGTATAGTGAGAGTATCCTATTCTACCTCTATCTTTCGGTATATAACATATATATTTGTATAATTTTTTTGTTTTTTTTTTTTTATTTATTTATTTATTTCATTTTTTTATTCATTCCATTTCTTTTCATGTATAATATTCGATGTATGGTGTATGGTGTATGGTGATGTACCACAAATACCATTACAATTTCATGTGTACACATTAAATATAAAGTATTATATAAAAATAACGAACCACAGCAAATACAAATAAACCGAAAAAAAAAGAATACAAATATACAAATTTAAATAAAGCAAGAAAAAAAAATAGTAATGATATTGAGGAAGATATTTGCTTTCCATTACTAATATTTCAATACTAGAGAATTTTAACATCTTTAGTTAATTTCTCTTTTTTTTTAAATGCACTAAGTAGATTATCCTTTGTTTCATTCAAAACTTCGTCTTGCGAGCTTTGTGAAATCGGGTTCCCGAATAAATTTACCGAATCGGTCGGGTTATCCCGCGGGCTGCGGTAACCGGACGTCCCGTGCAGGTCTCTGATTCGAACCGAATTTGAAATTCATAATAATTATTTTCGCACTTATAGCAACATAATTACACATCGAAAACGACGTTTTTGTTGATGATAATTTGTGGTAACTATCGTTTAACACAGATGAGAATATGATCTGTAATCATATTCATATGTTTTATTAAAAATAAAATAAATACGTTTTATTGCTACTACCTACAATATCGTTTATCGTAAAATAACAAACAATGCAAAATAGATACACTAATTGAAATTGATCAGCGCGATCTACAAGCATGAAGATAATACCAAAATTGGGGTAGGTCTAAAATATATTCTCAAAACATTACTTTCTTTGCATTTGTCAATACATAGCGGGAAGCAAGAAAACAAAAACAAAAAAAAAAAAAAAATTTAAAGTCTAGATTGAGCACAGGCACATATACAAAATAAAAACGTTAAGATGTCGATGTTTAAATAAATTTTCAATATAATAATCGCAGGAGACACTGTACTGCATTAGTAACATACAAATACAAAGAACTTTAGGTTGAGACCACCACAGAATACAGAGTACAAAAAAAAATGTGTATTTCAACATCTTATGTAAAATGATACCTCAACGAAAAAAAATTGAGAGGACTCTTAGCTGTTAGGTATAATAAACATGTGGCTATTTCTTACAATTTGATTTTGCTTTTAAAATGTAAAATATTATTTAATTTTCAAGTTTATATTGCATTTAAGAATTATGAGTATAATATGTACCGGCAATGGTTGGCTGGCCTCTTGAAATTTCCATTTATCTGTGCTTTTTTTTAGTTTAAACAAAATAAGTACTTATAACAAAATCTTCTTTTGATAGAATCAAATTACTAAATTAATTTTTTTGTAAATAGAAACATATACTTAATAAGTATACATAATCCTAAGAATCGCAACCTCATTGGTGCCAGAAATATTCTCAAAATAAAATTGTCACCTAGTTACAATTCCATCCAGCTGAATATCCAATTTACTCGTATTTATAATTTATTTTTTATTCTACTTATTAAAAAAAAAAGGAAAGAAAGAAAAATTTTACTTGTAATTTATGAATATTTCTATTGTTAATTTTCAAATCGTTAATTATAATGTAGAACATTTTAAATAATTTCCAATTAATCATCTTCATAACGCATCCAATGTTTTTACGTTATTATTGTACCGACTACCGACAATATGTATCGCATAAAATATAACTTAATGGTATCCCAGGGTCATCATTCTCAGTTTATTTATTTAATTTTTCAACCTACCTACGCATAAATTTAATTAAGGAAGTTTTTCGCAACATTTTTCATTTTATAAACGCAAAACAAACTGAATATCATTTCCGTACTTAACTTAGTATCTTTTCACACTTTAGCTATTTATACTAATTCGAAAGACAATAAAATAACAAATTTATATTTAATTAAAATTATAGTGAACAGAATACAGGCACAGGGTGAACGAAAAAAAAATGTTTTTTTTCATGTGATTTATTATTGAGTTGCGGTATTTTTTTTAAATGTTATTTTGGATACGCGGGGTGGAGTATAATTATTTTTCCTTTCTTTTATGTAATGGATGGAATCAAGTTCGCCATTTTCTATATATTTTCTAGCAAGGTTAACTTAGAATCGTTGCTAAAATATACAATACATACCTTTAGCTTAAAATTTCTCGGGACAACATGGGAGTATAATTTATATACTCTTCTTGAATATAGGGTTTCAGAATGAATTTAGTAATAATTCTCGGTATCCTGAGTTCCAGTGTTGTCATGTTCTCTGATTCAAGACCATGATCTTCGATCAAAGATCACGATCTTCCAGCAAAGACCACGATATTCGATCAAATCGTATTACTTTTTACAATGATGATTGTTTTAAAATCGCAATCTTTATGGCGGAAAACGATAAAAAAAAGATCATTTTTTATTGAAACGTAAATGATGATTTAGTTGTGGGTCTAATGATCTTTTTCTTATTTTTAAATGATGCCAAGATCGCGATCTAGATAGTATTGAAATTGCGATCTGAGAAAACTACCTAGATCATTTTTTTTGACGATCTATGTTCTGCTCTGGCTCTGAGCCAACTAAACGTAACTATACATACATTTAATATTTTGTTTACTACATAAAAATGATTAATAAAATAAATAATTGTAATTGACTGTAATTGATTTAATTATTTATTTATTTTTTTAAAAACAGCAATTTCCATTAAAATGTACCCGCATGCTTAAATGAATTCACATAAAATTAAAATTGCAATTAATTAGGAATATAAAATGAATTTTAAAAATGTAATAATTGAAATAGTGCAGGTGTCAAGAATGTATGGGAAAAGAATGCTTATAATTAGAAACATTGTGTGCAGTCACCCTGTAACCTAGTCTAAAGTCTAGTATGTGGGTAACTTACATTATACACATATTCATATACATGCATTGCATAGTGGAGAAATATGTACTCGTATATTATGTTAATACTAAAAAAAAAATCTACATACTTTCAGGCATATAAGATAATATTCAGGTGTTTGGAATACATATAAACAATACAAAAACACCAACAAAAAAATAAGCATATTTTTTAACGAAGATAACTAATAATAGTCAGTGCTATAGTCCATTCCATAATGGTAAATAAAATCAGAAATAAACTGAATAATATTATTATTATTATTATTATTTTTATTTAATGTTCATATGATAAAGTTGCTTCTATAATTGTAAAGAAAACAAATACCAAACCGAAACAGTATATCGGTATCAATCCCTGTAATAATCGTTTCGATTATGCTCGGTCATTCTCGTCCGTCCTTTTTATGTTATTTTTTTACTTTTCATTTCATATAATAATTTTAGGTGTTCATTTATATTTAGGTTTGAACGTATACATTGTTATGTTTTCATGCATTTATTTATTCATTATGTTTTTTTTTTTTTTAAATAAATATCTCTATCTACACTTTATTTACTATTTCAATGCAACAACTATTTTGTACTTTATTTTTCATTAATACATGCGAAGTATACAGGTTTTTGTTGCTTTCCTGAACAAACGATACAAAGTAATATGTATATATTACAAAGAAGAACCATTTACCCCAAAATCATTGCAGGTACATGAAATTAAAAAAAAAAAAAAAAACATTTACCCGAAACTTTGATTGAGCATCAAAGAATGTAGAAGTTTAACAAAAAAGAAATATAAAAAAAAAAACAAATATTTATATTCATGTGATTAATTATCGTCTCGGGCTAGTTTTAATTTCTTTTAGTTAGGTTTATTCTTGTTCAGAAATTTATTTTCAAGTATCTCTGGGTTTGGGTTTAACGAATTACATCCAGACTCAATTGAATGAATGACCTGAAATTCTTTTTAAGACCTATTATTTCTTTTCAAAACATTAAAATCTCATCCTTATCGTAAAGGCCATTGTTTTTTAAAAAAAAAAAAAATATTTTTTTTTTTAATTTCAAAATGTAAACATATTTACAGCAAACGTTCGAGTTAAAGAGAAAAAAAATAAACAAATAAATAAACCAAATATATGCTTATCCGAACGGAAATTTTATATAAACAAAAATGCGATGATCGCGTTAAGCTGTAAACATTGCAAGCATTTATGTTTTTGATGAAGGACAAATTTTGATAAGCTTCATATAATTTTCCGAAATTCTATTAAGTGATTAAAATAAAACAAGAAGAAGAAATTCAAGTCAAGTTAGAAACGTATATTAAAAAGTGGTACGCTAAGTATTATAGCCTCAGCATATCTGACATAAAAGTAAATTATTTGCAAAGCAAATGCTTAAAATTAATTATTCGCTACCTAATGTGATCAATTTTTTTTTTTTACTTCATATCAAATTTCTTGAAAAAGTTTTATAAAATCAATTCAGCATTTTTCCCGTTGCAACCATCTCAATCAAACAACAACAATTTACTCAATCAAATATAGAGCATAATGCAAACAATTCATTCAATTAAAATCACTCGGTAACATATGTCTTATGTAAACAGATAACAGATCCTATTCGTCCCTGGCCTAAAATATCTGTGCATTATTTTCTTTCATATCGTTTCGAATTGAACAATTTATAAGATATACAGTTTATGAGCTTGGGTTTATTTATACAAATCAATACCATTTTCGAAATTCATGTTCAAATACTTTATATTTTCATTAGTTTAATAGCATCGACAAAAAAAATTATACATATATATATATTTATATATATTTTGGAATCAGTTCGTACAGGCACATAATTTCTTTTCTTTTCTTTTCTTCATTTTAATTTATTAATTGTATTAAATTAGTCATATCACTCACCTGAGTTGCATCAGTGTATGGTGTATTTGAATTTTTATCCACCATTTGTGATCCAAAAACTGTTGAATTTTCTAAGCAGTTTTCTTCCTTTACAATAATTTCTGTATGAGACATAATATTGCTACCGTCTAATGAATGTTGTGGCACCATTTTCATAAATACGCACTCTTTTAGTTGTTTTCGTAATTTATAAACAGTTTTTACTTCTTTCTTTTTTTTTAAATAATAATAATATTATGTTATTGTTTTTGTTTTCTAAAGTTGAATCGAAAAATTAATTACAATTTTTGAATAAAACACAAAAAAAAATTTTTTGGTAAATAATTTTCTTTTTCTTTTTAATTAAAAGTTGTGCGCTGTTTTATTATTTTTATATTTATTTTCAATACTTTTCTTTATTATTTTATGTTTTCAATAAATATTTTTTTTGTTAAGATCCTTTAAAATTATTGCGATTTTTTTTAGTTTAAAATTCGTGAGTTGTTAAAAAATATTTAATTCTTATTTATTGTTATAATATTTATTTTATTCGTTGAGAGGTTTTGTGCATTTATTATTTCAATTTATAAAACGTGTTATTGTTGTTGTTGTTTCTATTTCTACTGGCTGATGTTTTGTTTTGTTTCAATGAGTAGACGTAATGTGCGTTTTAATTAAATTACATTTATATTATACTATTTATGATGATTATTATTTATTTATTTTTTTTGTAATTTTTATTAAAAAATTATGTTATTTTTAAAATATAAGTATGGAAAACGTGCTATTGCGCGCTTGTCGATTGGAGAATCGCTTTGTTTGTTTAGAATTTATAAATGTTAATAAATTTCTGTAGCGTCGTTTTGTTAATGTTTTTTTTTTTTTTTTATAAAACAAAGTTTTGTTTGTTTATTATTGTTTTTAATTCGTTTCTAAGTTTAAATAATTTCACATTTTTATGTTAAGTTTTTTTTTATTAATTTCATAAATTTTTTATATTTAATTGAAAATAATATTCTGATTGAAATGTTCATTAAATTATTAATCTCAAAAAAAAATTCAGTCTGATTAAACGAATACATCTATTTAAAAATTACAATTTAAAATCACTTTTTCTTTTTTTTTCGTTTTGTTTACAAAACAAAACATTGTTGGTAAATAAAAGTACTTGAAAAATTGATATTTCCTAAATGAATTTGGATTTGTTTGTTTGTTTTGTTTTCAATTTCTTTTCTATATATAATATAAATATATTTTTTTTGGATTTTATTTTCGTTTTTAAAAAATCAGTCCGTGACTATTACACACTCCAGACAAATTTATATATTTATAAATAATTACAATATGAACACAACACTAACTGCATTAGTATAAACATAATTTGAATCGATAATATTCAAAATGGTGTCTGCAACTTTGGTAAAGTCTGATTTTAAATACTATTTCTATGGATTTTCAAAACAAAAACAAAAAAAATAAAAATATAATAACAAAAAAAAAACCTTTAATTCCAAAATGTATATACCGAGTCAACGCAATAGCTGTGGCAAATTAACAACTGACTGATTTAACATTTTTATATTAAAGAATCACAAATATTACAAAATAAAATTGTTTTGTTTCGTATAAAATTGTTCACAAACTACACTAAAATTATTAATAGTTTATTAATTAATTTCTCAAAAAAATCCAATTTTTAAAGTTCTATTTATTTTAGTTTTAGTACCTTTTCTATTTTTTTATTTGTATACTTTTCCAAACACAATAATTTTAAAAACATACACAAAAATAAATACCTAACTATTCTATTTTAATCCCATATTTTCCCTTTACTTTCAATTCTATTCTGTCCGAATTATTCAACAGCTGTAATTTAACTGGCTGGTTGACATGCACTTACTTGAAATAGCAAGTCAGCTGTTTATGCCCCCACCCCAACATCCACAAAGTGAATATTGTTTTGTTTCGTTCATGTGTTCGTGTGTTGTATACAACAAACGAACAAAATATAAATTTAAATATACATATAATATATATATATATATATCTAGGTATATATAATAAAAAAAACAAAAACTAAAAACTTTGTAAGTATACAAGAAACATCATCAACGATATAAAAATATAATAATAATAAAAAAAAAAAAGAAATAAAATAAAATAAAATAAAATAAATACTTATTACATGCGCGCGATTCTATAATAATAAATTGCATTTTTTCTTGTGTGTTTTTTTTCTCTTCTTTCGTTCATTTGCTCGGTCGATCGTGTTTTTGTATACAATTTTTATATCATTATTTAGGAATACGTATAGTTTTTCGTTTGATTGTGTTTGTAGATGGTAACGAGTAAATGTATTCAAATCTTATGGAAGTGTGTGTTTTGTTTGGGTTTGCATTTGTGGATAGATAGAACTGTGTGTGTGTGGATACGATACGAGTGTGGCAATAGCACAGCCAGCAACTTTTATGAGAATATATAAATAAAATATATAAAAATATACAAATATATAAAAATATACATAATATAATATAATTATAATGATAGCACAAGCATTGAGAGGCTATAGAATGAAGCGAGTCATACACAGCTGAGCTGGAATTTTAAATAAAAATAAGACCTTGCTGTGTGTTGAAAAGAATAGGATTTACAGAAATTTTCAATATATTTAAAAGAGACGCAATTATAAAAACGCTTTATTTTTATTTTTTTTTCAAAAATGAAAAAAAAAGAACAATTTTTTTTTTTTTTAGCGTTTATAATATTATTTTATAGCGCAATAATATAAGCCATTTGCCTCTGAAAATGTTTATAGAAATAAAACAAGATCGTAGAATATTGATAAATCTTATGGGTTTTAATGTGGAGAAAAAAAAACTAAATATATGGAAATATTACGCTAAGTAAGCACACTAATATAAGAATTAGATATACTTACACTTATCGAATTTATAATCATTCTGGTTAAATATATAGAATTGTGGTAGGTATATATCGTATTGAATAGTCAGTCGTAGGTACGTAAACTAAAACTAACACAAAATAAAACAAATATAAAAAAAAATCGCTAGAAAAGTTGTAAACATTGAATATTTGTAGCGATACTAAACAAAAATAAAATAGAACATGAATTTACGACTCGAACTTTAATGATATGACGATTGACGATTACAAATTGCAATACATTTAATAAGGTCAAAGTGTTATTGGAAAGCGTATACGCATTTAATTTGGTCCATATCAGGGTGACGATGAATTAAGTTAAATATATATTCAAGTAATTATAAATTAAAAGGAAATCCCGCGCTTAAAGAATATTAGGAAATGTTTAGTTATTAGTCTGTTTGTTTCTTGTTTTTTTTTTTTTAATTTGATAAGACAATCAGCTCTGTTCGATCTTTAATTTTGAATATTTCTAACAGAATGGTTTTCTAGGAAATCTTTAATAAAAAAAAATAATTGCAAGTAAGTATCCTATTCTAATTAAATAATTATATTCTATTGGAAGTTAATGTTGAACGGGGCTGAATAGTTTTTCTGAATATAACAGAAGGTTCTGCCCACAATAAGGAAAGTCAATATAAATTATTGCATCCATCAGTTAACATCAAAACTAAAAATAGATTTCACACATTGTATGGTGTTAAATAAATAAATAAACTCTAAAGGACTTGAGACAGACTATTAACGCTGTTCATGCATTTGATGTCATTAAAAATAATTTAAATATAAATTAATGGTGGTGCCTAAGCTTTCACTGAATTATAATTTTTTACCGTTTCAATAAATTATTTACACAACGAATGGATCTCGAATATTGCTAAAAATGGCAATGTAAATATAACGGTTACGTGTCTTTTGTTTTCTGTATAATAATTAATTTCATCACTTACAACGAAATCGATCATTAATTTATAAGTTTATTTTAGAATTGATATACATATTTACTCTTTAGCACATATGGTAAGTTAGAATATGATGTTTGCATAATATTAGGAAATTAATTAAATGTGATCATGCAAATATCTTTCTTAATTATCTTCATAATGGAAATGGATTTGGATTTATTTTTAACTTTATTTAAATTTACTTTTTCTTTAGATCTGTTGACATGTAAGCACTCCTCGCTAATTTTTTTCTTTTTCGTTAACTTTTTAGTTAAAGTGCATATTTGAAATTTTTTGATTTCTAACCAGGGATCCGTACTCTTGAAATTATTTTATTGGGATTGGGTCCTGACAAATAAATATTGGCGGCTCGGTTGATGTAAAATATTTTAAGGGTTCTCAAGTAGTGACTCTTGAGATTATTAAGGTTCGGTTCGGTGCTGGTTCAAATATTAATATATATTTTCTTTCAGTATATCTTATTTCTCTAACGAAATTTTTCTACAAACTGGAAATTTCTTTTATTTTTCAAATTTATAAATCTAAATTGTTCCTGCCTTTTTAACCAGAACAATAATCGTGTGATAAGCAATGTAGAGTTCTAAATTCATACAAAAAAATCTTATTGAAATGATCATTTTAATTAACATGCGAAAGTAGGTTAAGGAGGTTAGAATAGCAGAGGTCTGCATGGACATGGGCAAACAGCACTGCTGTATATTCCATCCTTAATACTCTTATGTAGAATCTAACAGTAATTCTCCATTGACATGTCCACACAGACCTCTATTACGTAGGACCTTTCAGTTGAATCCACGCACAAAAAAAAGGAATTACAGACATTACTGATAGAAATAACTATTCATATGAAAAAAAAACAGGTTTTTTTCATATATTTCTCGTACCATTTTTTTTCTCAATCCTGAAGTATTCAAACGCGAACAACTGCTCTACGTTATTTTCATGTAAGTAAATATTTTAATTTTTTTTTTTGTTTTATTGATATTCTCACGATAGTGAGGAGCACCAACATACTGCATTAACTAAAACCATGAACCCGTTGCCGTCAATATCCTTACGATCAATTACTTCTTGATCTGTCTCAAGGTAACATCAGCACAAGATTTAAGAAAGAAAGAAAAAACAAATTGTTTACATTTTTATTAATACTAAAATTTCGCGTCGCAATTTACTGTAAGTTTATGACCGGTAATGAACGCAGCCAATTGTATGGAAACGAAATGAAAAATTCAGCATATGTATTGATATATTTTTATACGCAGATCTGTACAAAAGATAAAATACGTCGATCGTGTGACGCAATTTGGACTACATTGTTTACTGATATCGGTTCAATGTTCATCATAAGTGTTAAAACAGGTATTAATAGAATTAGTGAAATAGATTATTGCTATGAGTAGATTTTTTTTCTTTTATTGTAAATAATTTTATTCGAATATTTTTTCGATTTTATACTTATCTACTTAATATTTTCAGAATTCCAAATATTTTCTTACAGTCAAAATTATACAAAAGTAAAAATATTGCGACGAAAACAAGTGTTTTGTTTTAGGGCTAGCCCCCTATACATTTACTAAGGCTGAAAATGTGATATTTAAAGTTTTCATATTTTGTGGTTTTTTTTTTTTCTTTTTATTATTTATCAATGTCGTTTTCAAGCATTTTAAGGTGCAAATTTTCATTCATAAACAGTTTTTTTTTTTTTTTTTGGTTTCTTTTGTAAACTGACAAAAACGACTGATTAAATTTAAAACACATATAAGTACACAAATTTAAAATGCGCAAGGTGATTTAAAATACAAGGAGCTTAGGTATTTTTCACTATGACAATTTTACATTCCATTACAAACAGAGGTTATATTCATTGTATGTATTCCCTATTTTTATTTTCACACAAATACTAGCGTACTTACAAAATTAAAAAAAAAATAAGAAATATTTCTTGTTGTATACCTACTTGCTGGTGCAGCTGTTGGGTCCTTGCCACCTTTCCATGCTCTTTTTTTTTATTTCAAAATTTATGTTACTATTGTAGCCGAAATTCAAAAAGATGGCAAAGATACTGAACTAGTGAAATAAATTTAAAAATACATAACATATGATATTTAATAAATGGGTAAAAGTCAGGTGTTTTGTTTTGTTTTCTTTTTTTTTTAGTTTTTTTGCGTATGCAGCAGCACAGAAACTATTTGCACTTCTTTTAAATGTCTATTGAATTAATCCATTTATCATTTGCATGCAACCTACTTTAGGTACCTACTTTCAGTAATTTTCGCATTCTTATCTTATCTCAGTAATATTTGTTTTAATGATAGGGAATTAACGAAATTGATTCACAGTATAATTTTAGGTAATTAATAATATTCATTTATTTTTTAGTCGAAAGTGTATTTTAAGAGTTATTTTGAATACATCATTATTTTCATTATTGAGAGTTGAGACTATTATATACATTACCTTATACAGGCTGAACCTTTTACGCTGAATCGAAAATATATTTTTTAGACTATTGGTCGCATCATTTTGGTGCTTAAAGAAGAATTGTTAGCTTTGACTATAGACGAACATTTTTGCTCCATAGTATTATTCTATTTTAGTTTATGAGTTATTTCTGTTTAGGCAATACAACAATACCATGCTTAAAACAAAAACATCTCACAATTGGCAAATATATTAATCTGATCAAGGCTAAAAATTCTTCCTTGTACACCAAAATGATCCAACCAACAGTTTATAAAATATCTTCCATTATGCGTAGAAAATTCAGCCTGTATATATTTATTAACTTAAAGTAGAGACTGTTAAACAAAACTCTGTGAATTTCGGCATGCTTAATGATTTTATACTTGAATAAAAATCTTAAGAAAATCTATCTATTCTTAAATAATAAGTATTTGGCTGCGCAACTAAATGTGATTAAATGATATTTTTGTAATATATATAATACGACTATTAATAAATCAAAAATTTCCTTATCGTTCTGAAAAATGTTAAATTTTGTTAAAATAAAAAAATCTTTACAACAAATTGATTTGTCTAAACAATTATTCATATTAGCTGTTACAATGAACTTTGCAGCGTTATTACCGGCATCAATTATTTAATCGTCATAAATGAAGTGTTTTGAGTAATTTAAAAAAAGAAAAAAGACCAAGGCCAACATACATATTATAAATATGAAAGCAAATACAAAAAAAAAAGAAAGATTGTCATCTCTGTCTCACTTTTTACAAATATTTTTTGTGATATGCGCATGATGATTATTCCACTTTTGAGTACTAATGACTTATATATAACCGCCACACATATGTTCCGATACGATATGCGACGAATTTTTTATTGGCAATATTTCTATATACCTCTAAATATATCATTTCGCATATTTCATCAATTATTTCTTCTTTACTTTTTAATTAAACTTTGAAATATTTACAACATTTAATTAAAAAAAAAAAAACCTCACAAGAAAATTTTCTATTTTATCATTATTTTTTTTACGCTTTACTGATATTATATACAAATATTTGCCGAAAGACACAGTAGCTTACATATTGATAGAAAATATTAAATTTTTAATTAAACATAAAGTCATACAATTGTTATTTAAATAAATAATATTTACATACAAATAAGTATAAATTCAAGTTAATACATTTCATATTGTTTACAATAATATATGATTTTAAACAGAGATGGACGTAATGCATTTTTTACATTTGGTGTAATTCTGTAACGTTTTAAATTTTTAATTATGTAATTAATTATTGTGAAAATGCGATGCGAGACGTAGTAATTAATTATTTTTTTCAAATTTGTAATTAAACAAAATATTTGCATCAATTATTTTTTTTAATTTGTTATACCTTCCATCTCTGGTTATAAGAACGACGAGCAAAATTCCTTATTGCTTTCGTGTTTTTTGAAAATTTTCCATAGATTGGAAATTGATTTTTATGCACCTCAATAAAAAAAAAACATTTATCTTCTAATATAATTATCATAATTGGAATACCATTCGTTTCTTTTGGTAATCAGTATATATCTAACAATGATGGGACCACATATTCTTTTAATTATTATTATTTTAATAAATTTTAATCAGTCAAAACGTCGATTAAGTGGTGGATGTACTAGAATTAAATTACCTGACTGATAGTTATTTTTAAGTAATATGGCTGCGAGTTTCTTAAACATCCAAAAATATAAGTAAAAAAAATTGTGATCCTATTAATTTGTGGCAATGTCTCAATGACTTGTCATATCTCATATAGCGTATTTATTATATCGATGAAATTTTTACTGTGTTTGTGTAATATGTTCTGGACATTTCTGGTCATATGGTATACAGGGTGTTTCAGATGATAATATTCTTTTTTGATAAAAACATGATTACACTGCATTTTAGACAAAACTTAAGCTTCGAAAAAATCTGCGACCATTGGTAGGTCATTCAAATTCGTTGGTTACTAGTTTACTAGTTATTTATAAGAAAACAAGCTGCCAATTATTTGGTACACTACTTTATTTTTGTTATATACTAGACTGTTCCAAAAAAACTTTTTTTTTGAAAAGTTAAAAGTTAAGCTCTCTTTAAGTTTTTGGACAGAAAATAGTATATATGTTTTTTAAGTTTCAGTGAATTACCCTACCTCGTTTGTAGTACCTTTTGTTGGTTTTAAAAAAAATTACCCTACCTCGATTTTCAAAATACACTACAATTTTTTCAATTTTCTAAAATACGATTTCCCACAAAATACGTGAAAAAAAATTTACCCTATGTACCCTTTTTCAAATTTGTACCATCAGAAAATAATATGATTAAAATTAAAAAAAAAAAAATGTAGGGTATGGGATGGATGAATGGATACGTTGGGCGAATTGTATTATACAGTTTCTGCATGTAGGCCTCTTGATTGGCCCATTATGCTATTGTGTAGTGTGCAATGCAATGGTGAAAGTATTACAACATTATCACATATTTAACATC
>JAABKK020000003.1:431123-455058 GCA_011634745.2 Catotricha subobsoleta
CAATACTGCTTTATACTAAATTCAATACTAAATGAAAAATCCTTTGTCGAAATTAGCAATAAATAGTATTGAAATCCTATACTATTTTAATACTAAAATCGATTTTTATTTTCATACGGGTATCCCGGTTCCGAGCCTATAAAGGCCTTGTAAAGATACTATAACATTGCAATCAATTTTTTTTTGCGTTCACCCATCCAAGTACTAATATAATTTTTTGCAACTGAATCTAATAAACTCTTTGCAGCTTCGATATGAACTTGCTATCTAATCCGGAACAGAGTGTGTGTTCGAAATCGTATTTACACGTTTTGTTTATGGTTTTTAATTATAATATTATTAATCCACGGTGGTTATACGGGTATTTAGTATTAAAATTGCTTCATATCCAAACTAGCTTTGGATAATTCAGAAATGTCATTTTAGAGTTGTTTGCATATGATTTTAATTCCTAAAAACTTATACAATTTAAAAAATACCAGCATTTTTTGATCGTGGTTTTTTTTTTTTTGCTAGACTCATCGATGATTTTGTTATTCATAAAAGTTTTTGTTTTCCTAATTAATATTCAAAATATTTCAATTAAAATTTTTGATATCGAGAATATGTATATAAATATATTTAATAAAAAACCGCAGTATGTATTTTAAATTTCAGTTAACTTTTATATCACAATATGATTAATAAATAAGTTCTTCAAATAATGCAATCTTACTGAAATTAAAAAATATTTATGTACTCGCAGTTTTTAGTGATAAGACATAAGAATAAAAAGTATTACACTGAAACTAAAAATTCGTGTTAGTTCTCTCTCATTCGAATTTTCAGTTTCAGTTTAAGATTAATACTTTTCATTCTTATGTGGACTAGGCCCTTAACTTGGATCGTTATTGATATTTATTTATTTTCATCAATTCCGTCATTGAGTTATAATTAACTGCTCTAATCAAATAAAACAAGCAATTGAAATGTTTGTTGACAATAATTTTCTAATTGCATTTTTTTTAAAATCATTTATAAGGCTTTATAAATAGTTCAACTTCAATCTTATAAAAACAATAAAATAAATAATTTCAAATTAAATTGGTTCCTTCAACTTACATAACCCAAAAATATGAATCCTTATCCTTTTGCATTCGACCATTTCTGCTGTCCATTGAAGTTGTAGATGAAACAGATGCATTACTACATTCACTTTCAGTCCTGCTACGAATCGGTGGTTTACCATAATTTGTATTATAGCTAGCATTAGTTTTATCTGGTAGATTTTTATTAGGACGATTATTATTGGTCATAACATTACCAATAAAATTCTTAATATTTTCCATATTTAAAGTCAAACTGTTTTCTATTCAAATTTCAGGTAGATAAGAGTATATGCTGTACCAAATTTATATAAACAATCTCAATGAAGGTTAAGGAACAAGTTTTTCTGGTTGTGTCTTGTAAATGTATAAAGACTGGTAGTGTGCGTGAACTGAAATTATTTTAATAAAATGATTAATAAAAAAAATTATCAACTCAAATAATATTTAATTCATTTTTTTTTTTTTTTTGGTTTGGGTTTAAATTTATTGTGACCAATTCTTATCTTTACATACAATATATTTAAATATTTGAGACTTACTCAATAAAAATAGAACACAATCGCTTTTATTAATTAAATGTACTTACAATAATATATATACAATAATATTATTCAGTGCACATCTTCCATTTGAGTGATTTAATATTTGAAATAACAAAATGTAGAAGTGATTATTACTTTTATAAATTTAAAACGATAACTTTATAAATAGAATTATACAAAGGCTGGTATGCATATGCATATAATTTATGATGTAATATATACTTGTATAATGTATAGTATATATTAGGGTGACAATGCTTTTTTTTTATCGATTTTCAGACTTTTCAGATGCAATGTATTTTTTAGGATTCTTGGCAGGAAAAATTAACACGAGCAATATTACAGCTCGATTTCAGTATGGTAAGTAGTGATCGCAAATTGATTTTACTAAAAATGGCAAAATGAACATGTATTGTTATTGAACTATTTCAAAATTTATCATTAATAACCTACATACTCGTATCAATTTTTTTTTATGCGTTTTAGTTATCTAAAAGTCCACTTTGATTACGATAAAAGATAGGACACGGTTGGTATAAAAGTTGGCATAAAATTTATCGTTTTTTCAAAATTTACAATTCACACCAAATTTATTCAAGAACAAACGAATAAAAACTTAAATATTTATTGTTATTTGTGAGATAATTTAACTTTTAATATTCGTAGGTTCTTAATGATAGTTTGAAAAAAGTTCAATACCAATTCTAAATAGTAACTCGCATCTGAAAAATTTGAACATTGATTTAAAAAAAATTGTCACCCTAATTTATATATATAAATAATATTCATTCAAATCATTGACTTAGTTTCAACTTTTTTGCAATATAGTTTAGCAATTAGTTTAACTCATTACAAGTAAGTTAGTCACACATTACGAATTTGATATTATTTTGAGATTGTTTTTGTTTTTATCTTTTAACGTTTGTGTAGTTAAAACATAAAACATTTTGGCAATGAAATTAATAATACCTTCCTATTAAGCATAGTTTAATAATAAAATATTTTTAAATTGTTTTATCCTTGAAAGTTTTAAATTATTTTGTAATGTTATTAATGAATTTTTTTCTAACAATATCAAATGATAGGTTATTCAAAAATGTTTTTGTTTTATTTTCAAATATTTATACTATTGTTCTTAATTTAGAATTTGCCATACATTTATATATTCATTTACTGTTAAAATTTTGCAATATCGTCATTCTTCACGAACTTTAGTTTTCAGAGAAAAATTATGCTCAGCTTTAGCATTGGTGATTTCATTTGCCTTAAGCTGAATAATTGCCCATAATGTTTTCTAGATTCTAGTCTATCAATTCAAAATTTGAAAGGCATTAAATATATGAGGAGGTGCATATAAGTAACAAAACTTAAAGAAAGCGCCTATTTAACTCTATGTGATATGTAAATCACAGTATTACTATTTATTAATTTTTAAAATTGGTTCAATGGTCGGTTGAGGCGAATTGTCTCACCAAGACTTATTTTAACAATATCAGGAATAATTAATATCTTATGAAAACTATTAATTCGCCTGAATGTCGATCACCTTTTAATTTATAATATTTTGCGATTAAAATGTTATTTTTAATGTGAAAAAAATATAAATACTTAAGAATATAGCCTATTGGTAACTGAAAATAATTATAATATTTCCAGCACCAATTCCACTTATCTCTTTATTAAACATGAATTTTGCTTTATTAACTAATTATATTTCTTTTTCATGAGATAAGATAGAAGATATTACATGGAGAGAACAAGATAATACATTCAATATATTGAGCACTTAAAGAAAACATTAACTTTTCAATTGTTTACTAAGCAAAATTGATTGATGCCCATAATTGTAAAAAGACGCGATTCCTAACACGAAAACAAAACAAAAAAAAAATTGAAGTAGTTACAGTTGAGCAATGAGTTACTAGGTGTGTGAAATGCTACTTAATAAAAACTTGTTAAATCATCACATAGTGAGGGTCAGTTACTTAGGTCATAAGTGTGTATGATTTTCATTTTAAAAGGAAAGATTTCAGTCTCTGAGACACGTATTAATAATGTGAAAGTTGATTACGATTGGCCTATTTGCTGTGATTTGACAATTTTCTAGAGCTAGCTACCGATTTCAGTCAATAAAAATGTTTTTTTTTTTTTTTTAATATAGATAATTATAAAATTTAATTTTATATTTTATTGTGCGCATATCTGTTTTTTTTTCTTAAATAAGGGCTCCTACTATTAATATTTTACAAGTAAATATGCTTTTGGAAAGATTTAAAATTGAATGGTTTTCGTTTAAACATTATACACATAGTATCTAAAATTAGCTAAGCATACAAATTTTATAGTAAATTTAGAATTATAAACGATGTTATGAACCATTATGTTGTAAATTGATCCTCTATTCAGTTTATAAATATTAAAATAGTTCAATATTTGTTCCAATTGAAATAACCCCACCCCCCACCCCCCATAAAGAAAAGAATGGTACTTATACTATCTATTTATATTTTCAAATTCTGCTTACTCAAGCAAATAAATAAAATTAAATAAAAAAAAAAGATATAAAAAAATTAAAACAATATATTTAATCTAAGTAAATTTTATCGCATACATTATAATTTTCAAACAAATAAAAACAAAAAGTATTTTATTACGTTTTTGCCTTCAATATATTTCCGAATAATGAGATTGTAATTTTTTTTTTTTCAAATATAAATTATTATTTTTATTTAAACAATTGAATGTATATAGTTAAGGTCGTAATAGTAAACCTTGACCTTTAAAAATAAAATTTTGTTTAAAGAAAATCTTCTAACGAAATTTTTCATTATACATTTATTATGCATAAGTTTTTTTTTAATATACTTATTTTTAAATGAATTCCAATAGAAGTTCAATAAATTTACATGAGCTTTAAAGTATACTTACCAAAGACTTAATTAAAAGTCTATCAAAAAATTCGCAAATTAATAAAAACTCTTCATTAATAATGTTGTTGTTTTTTTTTTATCATGGGCGCCAAACGTTTTAACTTAGTAGGTGTATTTTTTTTTTATATAAAAATTTACAATTTATCAACTTTACAATATTGTATAATGCTAATGAGCTCACGATTTTTTTTTTATGGATTCAAATAGTAATCAAATTAATTTAACAAAAAACTGAATATAAAATAACATGAAATTTAAAAAAAAAAAACAAAACTTCACAAATTATTTTTTTATTGTGTTCTGCTTGTTAGTCGGTCTGTTTCTATATATAGACTAAATTGAACTATGTCTACGTATTTTAAAGTTGAATACAGCAGAATAAGTAGATATATACTGTGCTTGGGGCTTGGCAGGTACAAAGTACAATTTTCATATATATATAATACAGAAATGTTATACCTCTCTATACTGCTGTTTGAATAATAAATGAACATATGATCGAATAACCAACCATACAAAGTATAATTGAAGTTAAGATATACATTGGATTGAATAATATATAAAAAATATATTTATGTGTATTAAAAAAAAAAAACATAACAAAACTAATACAAACAAAATGTTTGAAAGAGGCTTTTGTACGGCACTCTGAAAATGTTAAAAAGAGACCAAAATAAAAATCAGCTGTTTGTTGAATATTTTCTTATACAAATAAATGACGCACACGCAGCACTAAATTGAAGAAGAGTCTGCTTTTTATTATTGGTTGTAGATTATGCCACTGGTAGTTTTGAAATAATTTACACAATTCAAATAAGATATCTTTAAAGAACTGCAAAACATTTTAGCAAACAAATGGAAGTACAATATTTATTTATTTATTTTGCCTTTTTCATTAAAATTTAATTATAGTGTTATTCTACACCGATTTGTGTTTTGAATATAGATTAAAAATTCTATTTTTTTTTTTTATTTTACTAATTTATGCTAAGTTAATACCAAAACAGAACAAACCAAAAAAGAAATAAATTATACAATGGAAAATTTCCAAACACATAAAAGACAAGCGCTCGGAGTGGTTGTTAGAAAGTTTTAAATAAATATTAGGGAAAAATTTTCCATTCATTGTTCCATTTTTGAAATATTTATTTGGAGCGTAAGTATTCTAATTTTGAGAAATCTTTTTCGTTCATTAAAAACTTAAAGGACTAAAAAAATTACCCAATTTATTAAACAACGGTTTGCTATTGTTAGAAGCTTTATTGTGTTATGCATTCAAATATTCATCATTTTGAGAATAAATATTTACAAATATTCTGAAATAATCTGAATGTTTGAAAAGCATTGAGATCCAATATAATTCCCAAAGTGATAAACCAATCTGTGATGTACACACTATAGAGGATAGTTCTCCTATAGGATTAACACATTAATTTGAAAAAATCATCCATGTCCGATGTATTGGTTTCGTAAATTTTTGACCAATTTTTCTGGATCTCAGGACTGATTTAAAGTCAATATACCAAAAGACCCAATGTTTTTGAAAACAGGGATAGGGTAATTTAATTTTATTAAAAATCGAGGCATTTTTCGAATCACCGGGGTAACATTCCACCCTGCGCGAATCTATGAGTTTAACCCTCTACATTTGAACGGCGAAGAAGACAAAAAACATTATAGAGTATTTACATTTCACGGGTTTCATAAAAAATATTTTTATATACGCATTACTTATGTAATGTAACCTCTTTTGTAAACTGAATGGGTCGAAATTATTGATTCATATAAAGAAAAATTACTGAAAAATATTGAAAATTTATTCTATGCTTCTGTTTAGATTTCTTATGTTTTTTTGTTTTTGGTTTTTTGAAAATTTATGCTAAAATTTATTCGTCAATAATATCAATTTTTATATAATTAATCATGAGCTATTATTTAAAAAAAAATAGAATATATAATTGAACAATTTTTTGAAAGTCGTTATAGTAAGAAGGT
Organism: Catotricha subobsoleta; assembly: GCA_011634745.2. Taxonomy (NCBI): domain Eukaryota; kingdom Metazoa; phylum Arthropoda; class Insecta; order Diptera; family Cecidomyiidae; genus Catotricha; species Catotricha subobsoleta. Next base: position 437,679 of record JAABKK020000003.1, read on the forward strand.
TATATAAGATAAATTTTCAGTCCCTAATTTTGTTTTTCTACTAAAGGACTTTGCTTATAATTTGAAATCCATAATTTATTTTTATTTTATTCCGTCATCGATGTTCTTAGCTACACAATATTTTATATCGAAGTAGATAATTTGAATTTTTATTATAATCATTCCATTCCTTAATACGTCAATGCTCCTTTCATTGTATTAATAATCGATATTTTTACGCAAGCAAAACCAAAGTAATCTACGTGATAAAATTTCAACCTAGCTCCTTTGTTTACATGGAAATGTCGCGTGCATAATTATATAAAAACAATGAAATATTCAAATTTTGATTTCCAAAAATTTAGAATTAACTTAATATATTAGTTTAGGAATAACTCTTACCTTGTTTCCTTGTACAGCGTAATATAGATACGTTCAATTTAATTATCATTCAAATTATCACTTTAAATTAATACAAAATAAACTCACGTAAAACCAAAACTACAACATCTTCCCTTCTCAAAAGGACAAAAAATTACTATAATGGATTTTTAGTAGACTTTCAATGAAATATAAATAATTGTACGCAATAATAAATATTTATTATTATTTAATTTTGTTTTTTGTTTTTTTTTTTTTTGTTAATAAAATGAACAGCAATTCAAAATTTGTACAGTAAGTATTTGTAACTTCAGTTAAATTTATAAATTTTATCAACAAACGTAGTTTACGACATTTATTTATTATTTATTTTTATGTGTATTTAAAAAAAATATATATAAAAAAATACTAACGCAGTACAGCTGAGCTATCAAATATTTAACAGTCTTACTCTTACTATTGCAAGCGATGAACGTATACTTCCTTACTAAAATATAAATGAAAATTATTTTCTGAATAAATTTCCCCTTAACATTTATTTCAAAGTCGGTGTAGTGCGATATTAAGTGAATGTGTGCAGTATATGTGCGCCTACGGGGTTGTCCACCATGAACATGATACTATAGTAATATATGAGCTAGAAATTACTTATACATTTACAGAAACATTTTTGTTGCCAAAGTAATTTTACTGTATTATGAATAAAAGAAAAAGAAAATTGGTGCTGATTGGATTCCATTTCAATTGCTAAAAAATCACTAATATACATATAAAATAAAAAATTATATGTAAAATATTATTATTTTTTTTTTCTTTTATTTTGAAACTTATTTTTTTTCTTAATCCATCCTTAATCGTAAAATGTTTTAGTTTTAATATTCCTATTTTTTTTTTTTTTTTATATATATCTCTTTTACAATGACAAACTGTCTGCAATGCAATTTAAACTGTATTCGATTTATTTAAATGAGATTTGCAATTTTGCATTAAAATATACCACATAATATATAGATAGGCATGCATCACCATAATGTTAGTGAAAGTGGATCAACATTATTACTATTTTTTGTATAGCACAACGACCAGGCAATATAAGTACAACTTCAATAATTATTGAAAAATATATATCAATTAAATTATTATGAATCTATTGAATTTACAACGCATATTATTATTATTATTATTATTATTATTAAAAGATAAGAATATAATTTTATTTTCTGAGTATCTAAAATGTTCAATAATTAGATGATGATTATGGGCTTGTGGCATTTGTTATGCTCCAATTAATTTTAAAAAGTGGTCAATATTCGTTATAGGCTTTCCATATTTCAGAAAATGATAACAAGATAATAACTAACAGCGAATGGGTTGGTGTATTGTTTTTCTAATGGAAAAATTAATTGAATTTCGAATATTAAAATGTTATTTTTTTTAAAAAAATATATAATTTAAATCACAACATTATACACTTATAAACTGGCTGAAGTAATTTGCATGTTAAATAGATTCAGGATATGATGTTTATCTTTCTAATTGAAAAGTAACAATACCTAAAATTAATCATCATCACTGAAATCTTTAAAATATTGATACACCAAAAATATGCTTATAATCATGACAATTTGTAGAGCAACCTGAAATTAAAAAATTTCTGTTTACATATAAAGTTCACTTGTATTATATTTTATGTTAAATATAGTTTAAATATAAAACTAAAAGATAATTTACCATCAACAAATTTTTCATTTTTATTTCAAATAAATTGAAAACGTAAAATAAATGCTTTGAACTGTTCACTTGCGCATTAAATTTCCATATCAATCTTTTTATTTCGTCTGGAAACTTTACAGATAAAAGCTGCGATACAATTTCACATGTCTTGATAATCTATATTTAATATATTTAAGTAAATCATAATTTTTAATAGTACAAAAATATTTCTCAATAATTTCATATAATTTTACCACATTTTTGTAAAGCGTTCCAATAAAAGAGACGCATACAAAATCATTAATGACCATTAATGTGTAAAATTGAAAATTAATTTTTATTGATAGTGAATCTTCAGGCGGAACAAAAACTTTCCATGGTTGTTTAATTTTAAGAAAACAATGAGCAGCCACAAACACAACCAGTAAATGTTGAAGAACTAACAAAAATAACTGTTTTTGCAAAATTCCATTCAAATCCAATGCCATTAGTTGTAACATTTCAAAATTATTACAAGCATTCTGAAGTTTTTGCTGCAGAATCTCTTTCGATTGAATTGATGATAAAATTGTTAAGAGATCGGGTTTTGATTTAATATTTGAAATTTTATTGGATTTTATTTGATTCCATAAATTGTTAAAGATTTTTCGTGTCTTTCCCGACTGAACAGCTGGTAAATTCCTTATAGTATTACGATTATTAATAATATTCATATTTCTGGATAATTCTGCATAATAACCTTGATATTTAAATTCATATGCCATTTGAATATCGTGAAGTTCCTCATTTATTCGAGAGCCCATTTCACGAAGCAATAAAACATTCACACAAAAATAATGTAAAATATTTGCTATGAAAAAATGTGGTAAAAATAATCCCAGAAATAGCATCATTTTATAAATGGCAAAATACTCAAAGTCCAGCATGGCAATATTATAAATGCTGAGACACACAAAAATAGTCACATTTGAAAATATCTTATAATAAATGAATGATTCGATAATGCTTAGATTTGATGATTGACCATTAGTTATCATTAAGCCATCTTCAACCAAACTCGCAATTTTCTGTGCATATTGATTTTGTTGTTTTATACTAAACAGTACAAATATCATATTCACACAACCCAGAAATAGATGAATATAAACTGCTTTGTAAAATATTGTTGAAAGAAATTTGTATGGCAAAAAGTATGCTCGATGATCATAATGAATATAAAGGCAAACCAGATAGACAATTGTAGTGAATGGTAAAACAACAATTCCTAATTTTGATAATTTGTATGCACCATTTTCGTATTTATGTACTGAATAACTGTTCAATGTTAAATGACGATTTAATATTCTTAATATTCGTTTTGGGTTCATTTCGGTTTTTCGAAAATATTCTTATTTGGTTTTGTCGATGAAGAAATTTAAAAAAAAAAAGAATAGTTTACTACACAATTTGTCAATATCCTCATCAACAGCGAAGATGCCTTTGCACTGATTTTATTTCAAAAGTTAATATTATGAGTGTTAACGAAAAATGCCAATCAAATTATTCAAATCAGTTGATTAGATTATACGATTAAATTTTATTTGATATAATCTAAGTTAATGGAAGTTATCAATATTGTTATTATAGTTTTCTGTTAGTTAAATATGCATAAGCCATATTCTATGAATAATATTTAATATGATTAGAAAATTATAATATTAAGAAGTGGATTTAGTAATGTATGACCAACATTCATTTAGGTGAATATAGCTTGCTGTTGTAATTGGATATGTGTGTCGGTAGATCGAATTAAAAGATTGAAAAATCACCACTGAGCTCTCTAATTTTCGTTATTAAACTAGAATGTTAAATATTTTAAACAACTTTTATCATTTTCAGTTACAATCATTATGTTTATTTTGCACTCGCAAGATTAATTGTAAAATTGAAATGAATTAAATTTAAAACGATAAAAATCAAAACATAAAATCACAATACTATGGACATTTTCGTTCAACTTGGCTTTTACCAGATTCTTCATACTCTTGTGATGATATCCACATTTGTTGAAATGTGCCAATGCTTGCCAAAATCGAGCCACCAATCCATGCACCAAAACGCCTTTCAACCGAACCATTAGCGGATATCATTTTTAATCGAGTATTTGATGGTGCTCGATGTGATAAATCACGATTTAAACGTTCTGGGAAACCCTGTTTACAAACATAATGAAAATTATAAATTATTAACAGAATCAGTAAATCTCAAATATGCTATCGTTTTGGTGGTCATATATTACCTGTAACAATGTGTTTCCACCGGTTATTACAACCGATCCATATAATGATAATCTTACATCAGCATCACACATTCCAACACTTGTTGATGCTAATTGACCAGCGCCAAGCATTGTATGATCAAATAAACTCTCCGCCAATTTAAAACGTTCACAACCAAAATCTTGATGATATCCCGTTGGAAATTCATAATGAACAGATGGAATTTGTGATGCAACACGTTCATCATATGGCGTTTCGAGTACTTGAACTGTTGACATTTGAAAATCTTGTAATAAGCCTTTTAACATATATTGTTGCCAAGAAGGTGTTATTTTTTCTGGTAATTTTTTCAATACAAATCTTGGATTTTCTCTATCCCGCACAATTTCTTTAGTTGCAACCGCATACGCTGGTGTTAAATCTATACCTTGTGCTTCAAGATATTGACGACATTGTAGTGACAAATAATCACCGCCCAATGGTGATTTTACAACAGCTTGTGTTAAAACGTAGCCTTCCTAATATCAAATTAAAATTAAATTGTTTAAAATTATTTTTAATTGAAGTATATATAATATTTTCAATTATAACTAACATGAACAGGTACTGCTGATGTATGTGTTGCACCACTATCGACAACCAAAGCCGTTGCTCGACCATTAGCAAATGCAGCCAGCACAGCATTTTTAACAACAAAGAATGCAGGCACATTATATTTTTCAAACATTAATTCAGTTAACCGTTCACGATTAGTTCGAACATTCCAAGATGCTTCCGAAAATAATACCGGATGATATTGGGATTCAGACTGTATAACCTTTGCGTATGTATAATCCAGAACTTTTTCAAATATTTCCCAATTATCAATCATACCATCTTTCATATATGTTTGTATTTCCATATTTGATCGGGCGACATTAACAAATGTTGTGTCGACATAATGTTTGTTACCGCCTATAAGAATTCAACAATGTTTAAAAATAAATAAAGAAAATGTAATAATTTATAAATAAAACTCACTGGATGTAACATTATTACTAGGTTTTCCTTCAAGATCTAATGCAGGTGCTGTATCACCAGGCGCAACACCAACTACAGCCGGAATTTCAGCTTTTGGTGTGTCTTCTTGTGCATAACCAACACGCAATGAATGATGCCCCGGATCAAAAACCAATGCACCGATTTCATCACCACCATATAACATACCACCGGAACTCATTCTTATATATTACTTGAAAATTTTAATTATGTACTTTTCAAGAATTTTAGAATTATTGAGAACACAATTACTAACATGAAATATTTAACTTTTAAATGGTCGAATGGCGTCCTAAATGTCAAAACAAAAAACATGACATCTTGTTCAAGTTTTTAAATGCGGCCAATATTCTGTAGCGAATTTGTTCTTAAGTTATGTTTACATTTTATCTATGAAATGTCGGCTCGAATAACTGGTCTGGGAACAGAATTGCATTCCAAACTTTGATTTTATATCGCTTAGTCTGTGTAGTGAACTATATATGTACCAGTATAAATAGAAAAAGAGATTAAAAGCTATTTTCTTTTGGTAAGAGTAATCTGATTTAACAGTTTGAATCTGTTAAATCTGTTAAATCACTTACTTTTTTTTGTTCTTTTGGTTATGATTTATGTGATTTGACATTTCGCAACATACTCTGAAAAAACGCTGCGGTAAATGATTAATCAGATTGAAGTGATGCTGTTATTTTACTGCTATTAAATCTTTCAAATCATTTGTCCAAAGTTGTCAAAATATATAATTCCAAGGTTTGTGTAAATAAAATTAGTTAGAATTATAAAGCAAAGAAATAAGAAATAATTCTTTCTTCCGTACTTTTTCTTTCTTCCCAACTATGAGTGATACGAAAAATATATTTGTATAATTAACTAAATTAAAAGATTATTGGTACCACGTCCAATCACTTTAAGCATATCAAAAGAACATAGCTATAATAAACATGATATTTCATACTTTATAGACGACTTCAGTTGATTATAACGGTCATCTTAATTTAACGAACGCATTATAAATTTACTATTTTGATAGCATTGAATAGTTATTAGAATATCAACTATCAAGATTGAGTTCATTCACCGTTCATTAAAGTAAGTTAACCACTATAATACTCAACTGAAGTACTAATTATTATCATGAATTAAGATTAAAAAAAAAAAACCGAAGAACTCAAAAGAATAGAGCTTTGTTTGGTAGATATTTCTTCTTATATGGCAGATATTCTACCAAATATAGCAAATATAATTAACATGTTGAGAAGAAAACTATAGATACACCTCTAAACTAAACAAATAAAATAATACATGCGCATCGTACGTCTCGTTCTAACACATGCGTTTGTATTCGTACTGTCGGTTTCATTTACACACATAAGCCTCTATTCAAATTCGTTTCTGCGCATTGGTTTGTATTATTTTATTTATTTGCTTTAGGATTGTACACCTAATTAGGGATGTCAATCCGATATTTTTTCGAGCCGATCGGATTTCGTTATAATTGCCTATTTTTTCTCATTGCTTGATTCCAAACACACGACGAGCTGTGTTATTTGAAGGATACATGCCGCCCTTTAATCCAACAGATGGTTTGTAGTTCTATATTCGGATAGATTAAAAAGGGGTGTGAAACAAGAAATCGGATTATATAATCCGACTAGTTTTTCGGATTGTTCAATCCGATTCGTTTGTTCCACAATGGCTTTTAATTCAGCCGAATTTGAAACCAAAAGAATCTGTTGAATTGAAGGATGGAATATATTCTTCAAAAAGCACAGCTCGTCTTGTGTTTTGAATTAAGCAATGAGGAAAAGTAGGCAATTAAAACAAAATCCGATCGGATCGAAAAAATATCGGATTGCCATCACTACACCTAATACATAAAATACATACACTAGAAATTTTATATAGATTCAAAAAAACGTATGAGAGTGAGCGGAATAAAACATACGAAAACTTAATGTGTGAAGAGTTTATCTTTTGAATCTATATATGAACTCTACTATACATAAAAATAAAATTGATAGATTCAAACTGAAAAAATTTAACCTATTTGTGTTGATTTCTTTAATATTGTAATTATACATACTAAATTGTTTTACAAATAATTTATTATGTACTCGTACTTTAGTTTTATCTTCTTATTAATATAATTATTTATTTTGTAAGTAGGAAGTTTTAATCTATATATACGAAGTAAGTACTACAATCCATCTATAGCGAACAGTGATTGATTTACATTTTACATATTTATTTTTGCAAACAGTAGCACCAAAATATCATCTCTATATTACATATATTTTATTTATTTAATATTTTAAATTATAATTAATCCTTATAATATTAAGTGAAGCTACTCCGTACCAAAATTAAAAATATATAATCAATTTCATTGTTGTTCAAACTGTAAACCCTTCACAATAAAAACCACACAACAATAAAACTCTCCACTTTTCAAGTTTTATAATATGTCATTGTGCAAACCCATACAGACGTGTACAATAAGTACTGTCTGCTTTCATATTGTTTTTGATAAATTTCTTGGGAAAAAAAAAATCTATTTTAAAGAATCATAAATTATTATTGTGCACTAAATGTTATTTAAAATTGGTGTAGATCAAATTAATAAAGTATTATTTATAGAAAATAATAGTTGTTTAGTAATAATTTATTAAAAAAAAATTAAATGTGAACAAAGGATATACAAGAAAAAAAATTTATCAAAATGAAAAAATATTGATGGCCGTCGGACGAGGAGGATAAAGAAACGAAATCGTACGTAGGTATTGAGTTTCAACGAATGATGCCAAAACAATACACACAATCGAAGAACTATTCTTACGTATAGAAAATTCCAAGAACTATTTTGATTATAATAATTTTTTTTAATATGTTGCGTTTTGATGCGTTTTTCAAGTTAAATTAGGATTTTATATTTATGAGTCATTTGTATTTAACAATAAGTCACACAGAAAATATTGGTCAATGACCCTTCACCTTCTAATAAGCAATTGAAAGAATGGAAATAAAATAATAATATGTACACTTTTGTTTTTGTAAGAGAAGACATTCAGTGTGTTGTGACTTTTATTTATTATAAGAGGTACACGTCATTGTTATTGTTTGCTAATCAAAATTTATGTTATTGTCTTTTAATTTTTTTTCAGGTTCCATTTCGTTTCCACACGTTTATTAAATTAAAATATATTATTTATGACACAATCGAATTGTCTAGAAAAAAATAGTGAATTTAATATAAACGAATTCCTATTTGAATAAAATAGATACGCGAACAAATAAATAATTCCATAACAAAAATGCCACCAGCACAAGAAGTATGTGTTCCATATGATTTTTGGTTTGTTGATCCACCAGATATTGTCGATGTAACATGTTTAATGCCAAATGGAATTTTAATACCATTGAAAACATCACAAAATGCTACAATTGAAGAAATCAAAGAAGAATTATGGGATAATGCATCGCGATATCCATTATATGGTTCATTACATGACAAATCCGAATATGTGGTCAGTGTTATATCAAATTTTGGTAAAAAAGCAAAAGCTGAAGAAATATCGGATGAAACGAAACGTCTATGTGATGTTCAACCATATTTTTGTATATTAAAAATAGCTGAAAAGACCAAATCCATTGACAATCCACTTGAAAAAGATATAACACATTTAATTGGTAAACCATTGGAGGAATTTAAAAATTTAAATAATCCAGAGGTGAATGATTTTCGGTATAAAATGGGTGTATTGGCAGAACGTGTATCGAACGATCGAAAACAAATGTCATGGCAGGAGAAACTTATGTACCAATATCCACCAAGATTGGCAAAAAATATAAATATACCTCAAGCGGTCCGTGGACGATTTAATAATGATAAATTTATGTTAGTGTCACGTTCGGAAAATGATGCCAATTCATCGTTTACGCATGAAGTATTTTATAATTTGTCACCAGCTAATATATTAAAGAAAATTTTAATGAAAATGTCGCACACTACAAATAAACCACATCAACGTTTTGATGAATATATTCTAAAGATTTGTGGACAAGATGAATATGTGTTTGGTGAAAATCAAATTATACAATTTCTTTATGTTCAAGATGTATTATCTGCAAATGGTATACCAAATTTTGTGATTCAGGCCAAATCAAATGTTGACATGTTTAAGGAAAGTATTTATACTGTTTCGAATATTTCTGATGATCGAAGAAGTGGCGAAGCAAAACTTCGTTCTGCCACCTCAACCTGTACACTAAAAAAGAAACAAAAATTAGCAGCATCATGGGATATTAAACAGCAATTTCAAATAACGATTCATGCAATTAAAGGACTCAATTGTGATATGAATAAAGCGGTTGAGGTTGGTATTCAAGTAGGTCTATTTCATGGTGGCAAATCACTTTGTGAACCTCAAAAAACCACACAAATTTCATTATTAAACGATGGCTGTGCTGATTGGGAAGAAGTTCTTAAATTTGATATTATGGTTTACAATGTACCGCGAATGGCAAGATTATGTCTTGTCGTCTATGAAATGTCAAAAAGTTCAAAAGGTGGTAGCAATAGTAGTGGTACAACACGGCGGCGCGCAAAAGATAGCAATAAATATTTTAGTATGAATCCAATTGCCTGGGTCAATACAACTGTATTTGACTATAAACATCAATTGAAAACTGGTGCCATGACATTGTACACATGGACGTATGCCGAAGATTCCCAATCTGATGACTGGTTGCATCCGTTGGGCACGGTTGAATCAAATCCACGAACTGATGAACGTGCAGCAATTATGTTGAGCATTTACAAGTTAGTTTTCTATTATTTGTGTATCTTTTATCAATTTTTTTTTTTTTTTTTGTATATTTAAATTATATTATAATTTGCATATTTAGTTACAATGTGGACAATTCAATCGTTTATCCATCTGAAGAAAAAGTTTTAGCATATGCTGAGGAATTATCAAAAACCAAAAATTTTAATCGTGATAGTGCACAAGATGTTCGTAGTATTAAAGAGATAATGTCTCCGTATTTAAATAATGATCGAATTCATGAAATGCACGATCAAGAACGAAATGCTATTTGGGCTAAAAGGTATTAAAACAATACTAACATTTGTTCAAAAGAAAGAAAAAAACGAAACATTTATTTATTCTGTTCTATCGTTGTAGATACGATTGCCTTTATGATCTCCCACAAGGTCTTCCATGTTTATTACATTGCGTCGAATGGAATGATCGTGACGAGGTGTCTGAAATGCGCAGTCTATTGAGTAAATGGCAAGCATTAACAGAAGAACGTGCTCTCGAGCTATTAGATTATGCCTATGCTGATTCGAGTGTTCGTCATTTTGCTGTAAATTGCTTGAAAAAACTCAAGTAAGTTTCCTTAAATAAATGTAATAAGTACATGGATGTTGCTAATTATAACTTTTATGTTTAGTTTTAGTGATGATGAATTACTTCTTTATTTACTACAATTGGTGCAAGCCATGAAACATGAATCCTATTTTCAATGTGATTTAGTTGAATTTTTATTAGATCGTGCCCTACAAAATCATCGTATTGGTCATCATTTTTTTTGGCATTTACGATCAGAAATGCAAGTGCCATCTGTTCAAGTTCGTTTTGGTATAATTTTGGAGGCATATTTAAAAGGAAGCCAGGAACATATACCCATTTTATTAAAACAAATGTTATGTTTAGATGAATTAAAAAAAGTCTCAGAACAAGCTAAAAAAGGTAGCAAAGAAAAGGGTCGAATGCTATTACAAGATACTTTAAATCATGTGCATATCAAACAGAAAATTATTGATGTTTTAAGTCCATTGAACCCAAGTTTTCGATGTAAATCTATTAAAGCTGATAAATGTAAAGTGATGGACTCAAAAATGCGTCCACTTTGGATTGTTTTTGAAAATGCTGATATGCATGGTGAAGATATATGTGTGATTTTTAAGAATGGTGATGATCTGCGTCAAGATATGTTAACATTACAGATGTTACGTGTCATGGATAAAATATGGAAAAGTCATGGTTATGATTTTCGTATGAATCCATACAGTTGTGTTAGTACAGAGCATCGATTAGGTATGATAGAAATTGTATTAAATGCTGAAACAATAGCTAATATTCAGAAAGAAAAAGGAATGTTTTCGGCAACATCACCATTTAAAAAAGGATCACTGTATGCATGGTTAAAGGAACATAATCCCGATGATTTAGATAAAGCCATACTTGAATTTACGTTAAGTTGTGCTGGATATTGTGTTGCAACGTATGTATTAGGTGTGGCTGATCGACATTCTGATAACATTATGGTGAAAAAAACAGGACAGGTATTTATTTTTTGTTTATATTGAATACTTGTGTTGGTTGGTCTGATGAAAATATTTTTTATTGCAACTGAAAAAATTAAATTTTAATAAAAATATCCTAATTATTTTATTTTATTTTATTTTATTTTAAATGTAGCTCTTTCACATTGATTTTGGACATATTCTTGGCCATTTTAAAGAAAAATTTGGTTTTCGCCGTGAACGTGTACCATTTGTATTGACACATGATTTTGTTTATATCATTAATAAAGGAAAAACGGATCGTGAAACTGACGAATTTAAAACATTTAAAAAATTATGTGAAACGGCATTTTTATTATTACGAAGTCATGGTTGTCTTATTTTGTCCCTTTTTTCAATGATGATCTCAACCGGATTACCAGAATTGTCTTCCGAAAAAGACTTAAATTATTTGCGTGAAACTTTGGTAATTAAATAGAACAAAAATCAAGTATCAAGAAATTGTTACGTGTCTTGTAATCTTTTTATATTTTTAATTAATTTTAATGATTTTTTTTTTTTTATATATAAAGGTTTTAGATTTATCTGAAGAGGAGGCACGTGATCATTTTCGAGCTAAATTCAGCGAGGCATTATTAAACTCATGGAAAACATCTCTTAATTGGGCATCTCACAATTTTTCGAAAAATAACAAACAGTGACAATCGTCGTTTCGCAATAGCAAACATTCTCAAACACTTTAAAAGTAATGACAAAAAAGAAATCAATCGTTTGATTGTTTTAATTTTATTACATTTATCTTATTTGTATTATGTAATCTTCATTCAAATTGGTCAATGAAAAGTATCGACATACGAAATAATTTGATTAGCCATTAACTTAAATAAAAAAATAAAAAAAACATATTAAGAAAACCAGAGAGAGACAGAGATAAAAAAAAAACGAAGTTGCAATAAATACAGGAATAATTTTCATATAATATATAAAATATTCGTAGTATTTAAGCTAATATAATAAATTACTAAATAAGTAAGTTTAGCAATTTTTTTTTTTAAATTTTAAATTTTAAACTTAATCATTTTATAATTTAAGGAAACAAGAGAAGAAAAAGGATATGTAGGCTAGATAGTTGTAGTTTTTTAAATGAATTAATATGAAAAATCTATTTGTGATTCGAAACAAATTATTTTATTTGATATAGAAGATAAGAAATTCTTATCTTAGATTCTGTCATCTGTACTAATAAATTTAGATTAAAAGAAATTATAAATTGAAAAGAAAAAAAATAATACTTCACTAAACTTCCATTAAAGGCAAAAGCGCGGACGCATACAAAAGGAAACATGCATTTTTTTAATCAGAAAAACAACTAAATACTCAAAATCGAAAAAAAGAAAAACAAAACAATATAATATATATTTCAATAATATAATAGACACAAGAATAAATAAATTATTTTTAATGCGTGTGATCGCTCAGTAAATTTTTAATAAATTTAAACTAAAGATCTTATATAAATAATAGATTAGTCATATTAGAAAATAATTAGTTAGAGAGTTTATAATTTAGAATTTATAAATGGATTAATTCATATATAATTAAAAAGAAAGTCTAGTAATTGTAATAGCTATTAATGCGATATTAAGTAAAAAAAATATTAACATTTATTAATAATAATATAAATTTCAAAGAAAATATTGAAAACAAATAAATTTAATCGAAGAAATTTAGTGCATTTTATTTTTCTCTATTTAATTTCTTAATTTAAATCTCTTATGATAAGGCTTAGTGTTGTTTTATTTTAATATCATTACAGCATTTTTGATACGTAATTTATGTTAAGTAATTGTATGGGTGACGATAATTATTAATTTACTTTATTTTGTCTGCCTTCTAAGTACTTCTGAGTAAAATAGAACGATAATGATAATCATAATTGTCATCTTCGTTATACACTAACGAATTGTTGCTTTCTAGAAGTCTGGTCTCTGACAAACAATATTATTTTAATGATCTTATTCAGTAAAAACGTTCGTCATGAAAAAATTGAGAGGATCAGTCATGTATTGCAACTATGTAAACACTCAACTATGAGCAAGTTTCGGCATTTATCAGACGCTGGTTACCCCCAAAAAAATCTAAGAAACCGAGTAGGAAAATTTGTTTTTGATGAACATGTAATTCATGTTGATGGAATGAATAACTGTTGAATATATTTTCAGCTACGTTACGATACAATTGGACACTCTATGCCTTAGGCCTGTAGCGCCACACATGGTGGTGGAAAAAAAAATCTTATACCGATAACGTTTAACTTCATCTTAATAAAAAAAAAATTACTTAAGAATTACTTAAGATTTGAACAAGCATTTGTATATAACGTCTTAACTATTCACACATATTTCGTAGGAATTTAATTATTTTTTACGGAATAGAGAAAATAAATTAACATGTGACAATTGAACTTTTCACTTTCTTAGTTACATATCTTTATTCCATAAAAATATTTAAAATACTAAGAATTTTGCGTGTATGGCTAATGAAGTTTAAAAGTTCGTGTCTATTATTATTTCTACATAAATGATATGATTTCAAAATTACGATTGGCATACAGTACAGAGTAGACTTTTCCGCTGTTTAATTTATATGAAAATTGTATCTGTTTTAACTTTTGAACTCGTAAGACTTTTTATCCTAAGGACGGGAACAACTTTTTTTGGAAATTATTGTCTTACATTTTAAAATTTAGGCTTTCACCCTTTATGTGATTTTATTATCATTGATTTTTAATTATTATCGATTTTGTGAAAAATGTAATTCGGTTGATTTGATAGTTGGTTACAATAGAAAGATACAATTTAATATTCACTTTAAATATATGCAAATATTTAATATTCATTTTAAATATATGCAAATATTTAATATAGATCTTCTAGTCCTGGTCTATGTCTATTGTTGTAAGTCGATCCAACAGATGGTTCATTTTTATTGGCTTGAAGTTTGTTTTTCCATGGGACATACTCAATTTCGTGACTTATTATAGAATCCAAAGACTACAAAAAAATGAAAATTAGTTAGTTCATAAACAAAACAAATAAAGGCAGCTATAATTTTAAAATAGTATTTGTTTTTTACTTCATTTGAAATTCGATTTAGGTGGTTCAGAGTTTTCTTGATCACATTAAATTTACTTATTTCTTCAACTCCCAATTTCTGAAATTCTGTCTTAATGCCTTCAATCTATAAATGGAAGAATTTTTTTTTATGAAAATATGTAAAATAAATCACAAATTAACGTCTCGAATAAGACAAACCATATCTTTTGGAATTGATCTACCAAACTTTTGTGGCGTATTTATAACTGATCTCAAAGTTTCTAATGTTTCATCGGTACGACCTAATTTTGCAAGAGCTAAAGCCTTAATACTAATCACAGTCATAAAATGAGGTTGATTGCTGGTAATTATAATATCATATGCTGTTTGCGGTTCATTTTGACCAAGCGCTAAGGCCGCAGCAAATTGCCCTCCTCTGGCCATATTATCATATCCTATTTCGTTTAACTTTCTCCACAGCTCTGATGAGTATTTAAATGATTCCGTCGTATTCTGAAATAGTTGACGAAATTTAAGTCAAATTCAGTACTTTTCTAATTGATATAATAATATACCTCCTTGTAACAAGCAGCGAATACTACAACGACAACATATCTCGGATACCGCTTAGTTGTAGAATTACGAGATAGCATCAACTCAAATACATTTAATACATCTTGATACCGTTTTTTTTCGTAAAGTAAATCGACAAGCAATTGATACGCCAAATATCGACGAATAAAACCCTCTAATTTTGGGTCTTGCAAGCACTAGAATAAAACTAATAAATATTTTTACTCCTAAATAGCCAACACCTTAAATATGCGCGCTTAATAAGCTTATTGTGTTGTACCTGTAAGGCAAAATCATCCAGTTTGTGATAGTGGATCATTCTCATAAAAATAAACTCAAATGCAGAATCTCTAGATTTAATGACCCTATTGTATTCTAGATATGTATGTAACATTTTAAGAAACAAATCAAGATCATCAGGCGTTTTATTTATTAGGTGAATAAAATCATTTAAATCTTGTGCATAAATTAAACAAGATCCACTCATAATAGATTGTTTTAGCCTCGAACGAAATTCATCTTCATTCTTGGCAAATTTCTTTTTAATTTCTACTCTAGCTTGTTCATAAGTATCAATGCCAAGTATAGTTTTCGAAAATAAAAATCGATGATTGACTGTCGTCCACTTTGGTACACCTTTAGAAAATGTTATAATAAATATATAAATACAATCAATTTAGTAATGTTGAAAAAGAAATTTAATTAAAAAATCACTTTTGAAAAAGCATGGCAGGAAATTTTGTCGAAGTTTCATATAGCTTCTAATACATTGCATTTTATTTAATCTATATAACTTTAAATAAAATAATAATCTTTACAATTAAATACAATTTAAAATTGAACAGATAATTCTCATAGGTTTAAAAATATATAATAAGCCGCTATTATTATTATTTAAAAAAAAAAAAATTGAATTATGTTATTGTTTTCGAAAAAACTTGAATTTATGAGTTTAAAAAGTCACTTTAATACTTTTTATTTAGACGTTTCAATAATAATAATTTAAGAAATAGCGAAATTAGCGAAATAGACGAAATCTTAAGCTACCTTCACATGACGGCAAAAAAAGTTATCTTATGACACAGAGTAATAATATACTTATTCAAAATTGTGATGAGATGCCGCCCCAGCAAATCTCAAAATCGCCGCTTTTTCAGAGTT
This sequence comes from Catotricha subobsoleta, assembly GCA_011634745.2. Classification (NCBI taxonomy): domain Eukaryota; kingdom Metazoa; phylum Arthropoda; class Insecta; order Diptera; family Cecidomyiidae; genus Catotricha; species Catotricha subobsoleta. The sequence continues at coordinate 454,187 of JAABKK020000003.1, forward strand.
CTTTTCGCTAAGGTAAAAATGAGAGAATTTCTACACTACAATCTAATTCTGTAACTAAAAGAAAGAAAATCCTCTCCTCCCGTATAAATCGATGCTTTTTGTAGACAGCCCCAGACAACGTCATTCGTCCGTTGATTTTCTGGCCCTTTAAACAAAAAAACTTATTACAGTAAGGTGTCGATAACTCGAACTCAATTTTTTTTTTTACTGATTCGAGATATCGAATCATCCAAGTTACCGAGTTCCCACTTATTTTTTAGTATTTTAATTGTTAAAGCATTAATTTAATTGTTTTAAAGATATTGGCACATATAATATATTTATTTCATTTTAAATATATTAGCTATAAAACTTGTAATTTATTTTTTCATATTATTTTGTTTTTTTTTTCTTTTTCTATTTCTTAAAACATCTTACGGTAAATATACTAATATTAAAATATGTGTCTTAATGAAACGGTAACGGTTAAAGCAAGTGATATATTTACTTAGTTTGTATTATATTTAATTAAAAAATAATAATTCGAGTAACCGTTTTTTAAATTAAGACTAGAAGGTGTCGCGGTGAAAATCAGCAAGAGATTCCCCTTTTTAAAAAAGATTTCGAGTGGCAAATAAACACAAAACAAAATATAATATATTGTTAACCCTATTTATTGTTTTATTGGTTCATACAAGCTGTACATGTGTGCAATATATATATTGACAACAAACGCAGAAACTATTAAGTGATAATGATAATCATAATAAAATACGACGATATAATTCATAATAGGGGTACTCATTAAAACCTCGATATTTGGTAACTCGGTATAATTGGTATTCGGTATTTTTGGTATTTTCGGTATTAGGATCTTTCATGAGTGTCTTTTT